>OZ026621.1:95353004-95663004 GCA_964020975.1 Hermodice carunculata
TGATGGCTTATTCTTGTTACACCTGCATCTATATGTGTGGATTTCTTCATATATCTTGTGACAAATTGAGCTACAGTGCTCCCTCTTTATAATGCTGGTGTTGGGATCCACAGAACAGATTGTGTTATAGCAAAACTGCCTTATAACAGAGGGACTTTTAACATAGATGTAATGGGAAAACTATGTCAGTGGGAAGCATGGTACACACCGTGTTATATCAGAAACTGCCTTGTAATGAGGGGTGTTATAAAGAGGGAGCACTGTACTCTTATGAAACTTCTACTGCAGAAGCAGCTCATTGGCTGCTCAGCTGAGTTTGACATTCAGTGACTTTGACTTTTTTCAAGATCACCAGGGGTCATCATATTTTTATTCTTGTGGACATGATAATGTTTGAACAACGTGAACTACTATCATGAAACTTTGACCGTAGAAGCATCTTATTGCAAGCTGGGCGAAGATCAATGTTCAGTGACCTTGACCTATTTTCTAGATCACTAGAGCTCATCATATTTTAACTCTGAGCGAGGAGGCCGTAAGGTTGTTGCAACTCTAATATTTTGCATACATGAGTCAAATTCTATGCTCAACAAAATCCATTGTGTGTTTGTTGTGGTTTAGTGCTGTCAACCAAACAAGCTAAAGTAAAGTGGAATGGAAGAAATAAAGTCGGGGAAAGCTTGTGCCAATTAACTACATATTGATGCCAGTTGCCTACTACTTGTCAGTGGTTGGCAGACAGCTTTCCAAATTTGATCGACAATAATAAGGGCTCTGTAGCATTGCATGCTGGGAAAACTGTATGTGTTGAAAGGAAAATCAATAGGTTGATGGTAAAATGTAATAATTGCCAGAAGACTTGACATTACTGTGCAAGTTTTACACGTCTTCTCCTCTCGGTCTATAATGACATGTTTTTGCATATAATCCATAGCAGTTGTAGGGATACTGAATCTAGAGGTTAAGTTAATATGAAACATTTAAGTGACTTTGGGAATCAGGTGAATGAGGCTGGAAAATCGAGGCCAGAACCAACATAGCAAACATGAAAGTGCGCATACTCAGTTGTGAAATACACAGTTTGCTTTGTCAAAGACTTGAGTCCTGGAGATAAGTGCACACACAAGTTTTGTAATTCTCTTGAGTGAGACATGGCATAACAGAATGGTTTGCACTGTCTTGAGTTGAGACAAGTGCAGTATGTACATTTACTGAACACTGCAATGACTTGTCACCTTTTAACCTGTTGTGGAAAAAAAGGGCAAAGTAGTATCACTGGACAACACTGAGCACTTTTTCTGCCACTGTACCCTAAATAGTCTGAACCGAGAGCATGACATCCTGGCCTCACTATCCTTTAAACAGTGAACTGAGAGCATGACATCCTGGCCTCACTGTCCTTTAAACAGTGAACTGAGAGCATGACATCCTGGCCTCACTATCCTTTAAACAGTGAACTGAGAGCATGACATCCTGGCCTCACTGTCCTTTAAACAGTGAACTGAGAGCATGACATCCTGGCCTCACTGTCCTTTGAACAGTGAACTGAGGGCACAACATACTGTCCTTACTGTGCTGTGAGTAGCATGAAATGAAACTAGAAAAGAAGATTTGTTTCAAAGCAAATCTGTGTGCCTTCAAAAGTTGTAAATACTATGGGCTACAACTTTTGTCCTTTGGTACTTTCCATTCCATTAAGCTTATGGCAGGATGAAAATTTCAAAGTCCAAATGACCTGAACCTTCAACCTTTACATGTCACATGTAAATTGCAAAAATGTACAGTGTTACAATACCTACAATTTAAGCCCAACATGAACCAAATCAGATGAAAATTGACCAAGTTATGGCAAGATGAAACGTTCAAAGGGCCAGATGACCTTGACCTTTGCCTTTGAGAGGATACAGGTTTGTACAAAAATGTGAATGTTGGAATACCTACAATCTGAGTCTAACATGATCAGAATTGGATGGAAACTGGCTGAGTTATGACTGGACAAACTTTCAAAGGTCCAAATGACATTGACTTTTGATATTTAGAGGTCATACGTAAATTTCAAAAACATGCAGTGTTACAATTGCTACATTTTGAGCCCAACATGACCAAAATTGGATAAAAAATGGTTAAGTTATGGCTAGATGAAAATTTCAAAGGTCCAAATTGCTTTGACCTTTAGAAGTCAGATGTAAATTACAAAAATGTGCAGTGTTAAAATAGCTAGGATTTGAGTTCAACATGATCAGAATTGACTGGATAAAAATTGACTGAGTTATGGCTAGATGAATATTTCAAAGGTACAAATGACCTATATTTTTGACCTGTAGAGGTCACATGTAAATTACAAAAATGTGCAGTGTTACAATAGCTACAGTTTCAGCCCAACATAATCAAAATTGGATTAAAACTGACCGAGTTATGACTGGATGAAAATTTGAAAGGTCCAAATGACCTTGACTTTTGACCTTTAGAGGTCACATGTAAATTACAAAAATGTGCAGTGTTACAAACATATTAATTGAATTTGGATTGGTTACCTGTACCTATTATAGTTTTGAAGATATAAACGATTTAAATTTTCAAATGGCCGTAATTTGCATAATTTTCAAAACGAGAGAGAGAGATGTATATTAGGCCACATTGAATGTTATGGGCCACACAGCTACCAGATATTTAAATTCACTCGTGCTTCAAGCAAATGTTGTCGAGCTGAAGATCTTCTAAGAGTGGTCTTAAAAGGACATACATTCTTTAATTGGAAGTGGTCTTTAGAGCTGAGATAACTGTATACAAAATGATAACTGGCAGAACTGTTCATAGGTCCACTCATAGACTGACTGCTTCACTAGATGTGCTGTGCAGAGTCTGAGCAGATAGCATTCTGCATTTTGTGTTTAACTCTGGTCCACATTATGTAAACTAATACTTTGCTTCTGTTTCCTGGGCTGACAGGGTAATATATTCTTGCTCTGTGTGCTTTGAAATATATGCTGACATTATCACAGTTGAAACTGATGCAGGTTTAATGTAGCAGATGAATGGTGGGGAGGTTGAAGGTCATATATGATGGGCTGATGCAAAGTGACACACAAAAATATAGATGTGGATATGAACACATGAAAGTGGCAAGTGTTTATCTGACCTGGATCCTGGTACAGACTAAACGGCACCAGAACTGACAGTGGACTTTGGAACACAAAGGACAGGACCAGCACTGACAGCAGTCTAACACCTGGTGGCCACCCTGACACAAGAACCCCTATAATGACTGGTGGCCAGCCTGCCACCAAAACTCTAATAGTGGGTGGCAACACGGCCATAAAAACCCTTATAATAACCGGTGGCCAGCATGCCACCAAAACTCTTATAATTGGTAGCCACACTGCCACAAAAGCATATGATAACTGGTTGCCACACTACCACAAAAACTTCTAATTGGGGGCCATACTACCACAAAACTCCTATAATAACAGTGGCCACACTGCCATAAAAACCCTTATAATAACTGGTGGCCACACTGCCATAAAAACCCTTATAATAACTGGTGGCCACACTGCCACAAAAACCCTTATAATAACTGGTGGTCCCACTGCCAAAAAAACCCTGATAATAACTGGTGGCCCCACTGCCATCAAAACCCTTAGAATAACTGGTGGCCACACTGCCATCAAAACCCTTATAATAACTGGTGGTCCCACTGCCATCAAAACCTTTAGAATAACTGGTGGCCACACTGCCATCAAAACCCTTATAATAACTGGTGGCCACACTGCCATCAAAACCCTTATAATAACTGGTGGCCACACTGCCATCAAAACTCTTATAGTAGGTGGCCACACTGCCACAAAAGCTCATGATTACTGGTTGCCAAACTGCCACAAAAACTTCTAATTGGGGGCCACACTACCACAAAACTCCTAAAATAAGAGTGGCCACACTGCCACAAAAATTTTTCACTTTCTTGTCACAGTCTATTTTTCGACAGTGACATGTTTTGAACCGGTACTTTCAAATTAATCAACTATATTATTTTAAACAAAGTGGGTGAGTTGATGGGGCAGAAGTGAGTAACAGATATGGTTTGTGGTTCATTTTGTATACATGTGTAAAAAAATGAAGGGAACAATGATATATGTATCATTAAGTCAAAATTTGCAGTGCTTATCATTGTAAAAGAATTATGGAGGGATCCTGTTGCAGGGATGGAGCTGACAGGGGATTGGTCAATTGGCAGTAAATGTACTTATTCAGTAGTTGGTCACCCCTGGCACACAGCAATTCCTTTACACTTTCAGTTTAGGGCAGCTGGAAAATTAATTGAACAAGAACACCGACAGGCAGACCTTTGAACTTTCATATACATGTATGTGTACTTTAAACAAGAGACAGAACAACAGGTCCAATGCAAAACAGAAAAAAAATCAGAGCCCAGTGACAACTGGTCTGGCCAACATTAATGATGTGCCTATGTTTTGGAAAAAAAAACCCTTCCATTCCTTATATGCAGTAGGATCTCATTGTTGTGCACTTGCAAATGAATGAATGAATGAATAAATTAATAGATAGATAGATAGATAGATAGATAGAGAGAGAGAGAGAGAGAGAGATAGAGAGAGAGAGATAGAGAGAGAGAGAGAGAGAGAGAGAGAGAATAATTTTGTGTTTTTGGTGAGAAAAGAGGAGATATTCCAAGAAAAATGTAGTTTAAAGCAGACAAGACTCACATAGATGGTGCAGGTACATTTGCATCAGGATACAGAAGCAAAGTTAACAAGAACATATTTCCGCAGACACTCCAGCATGAGGCCAGGGGGCAAGAGATGAATCAAGTAATTCTTTGTTTTGTGAAATATGATCAAGAGGAGATATACTTTGATCATGAGTGGGTATGTGACACTGCCACCATAAGCTGAGGCAGTGAGCATGTGACAACACCATAAGCTTAGGAAGTGATCATATGATGTCACAAGCTGAGGCAGTGGGCATGTGACATCATAAGCTGAGGCAATGGACATGTGACAGTGTCACCATATGCTGAGGCATTGGGCATGTGACATCACCACAAGCTGAGGTAATGGGCATGTGACATCACAAGCTGAGGCAATGGAGATGTGTCAGTGTCACCATAGGCTGAGGCATTGGGCATGTGATAGTGTCACCACAAGCTGAGGCAGTGAGCATGTGACATTCCAAGCTGCAACAATGGACATGTGACATCACAAGCTGAGGCAGTGGGCATGTGACATCACCACAAGCTGAGGCAGTGGGCATGTGACATCACCACAAGCTGCGGCAGTGCTGCTACTTGACCTTTGTCTCCTGTCATTTCTTCTGGATAAATACTCTCCTGTATTCAGCCCTATATTCCTGGATGCACTGTTATTGCTGTGTTTTGTCAGCTCTATGTACAAGTGTGTTGTTTGAAAGAAGTTTGCTGGTTTAAAATGTTAAGTGATGAAAAGTTAAACAGGTCTAGCCTCTTGAAAATAAAAAAAATGGGAATTTGGCAGTACAAGCAACCAGTCTCCTCCTGTCACTGTTTCCTTTAGGATTTTTTTCAGAGGGTCCCAACTTGAAAGAGAGTCAATTTAGCAATAGGTTGCAAAATTAACCAAATAATATAGGAAGTTGGGACCCTTTGAATTTTGCTGAGGTGGTATTTCATGGTTTGAAAGGGTAATATACCCCCATTTGGAGGTTAACAGAAACCCTGCCTGTTCAAGGCCTCACTTTCCTAAGACTTTTCATCCCCTCGTGCAGAGGGTGTTCAAGAGAGAGTGGGGGAAATAGATTAAACGACAGTGCCACCTCGTTGTCACTGGAATGACCTGTTTTCCACTTGGCTACTACAGGTGATGTCATGGATACCTATTTCATAAAGTTTTATATGTTGGTTCTCCAATTGACTGCAGTGACATTTTTAATTTATCAGGGGTGATCTTTGCTGTTTTTGTTTTGAGCTGCGACAGTTTTTATCAGGGAAATTCTAAAATAGCTGTTATATCTCTGTGTGTCTTATCTGTGATCACAGATTTCGGTCAGCCTAAGGATAGTGCCTCTGGTAAGCTTACTCATAGAGTAATTTCAAGAGTGTATTTACTCCATTTATTCCATGATAGAAAGATGTTTGCTGGTGAAGACGTATGAATACCACCATTAGTTCCCCGCCCCCACCCCCAGGGGGGGTGAGCAGTCCATGTTGACAGGGATTGGCTGCCAATATCATTTTTGTTGCACATAAATGAAAAGATCAGGACTCCCAGGATTCTACAAATGCTTAATCATTGCTTCAGAATGTTTCCTTCAGATATTATCCTGATTTCACATAAAGTTTCCCAACAGGTAGTGACAACTTCAATTCACATGCTGCCACTACTGATTGCTCACTTAAATAACCATTTGTTACACTGTGTGTTGCTTTTTAGCTCTCCTGACCAAAGGTTCAGAGCTTATATGATCATTGTTGTATATCCATCTGCAAATTAGTCACACGGGGCTAACTTAAATTGTGGACATGATACAGTCCAGTTGTCAACTTAGCCCTATGTAACTTTGAGGACTTATCCAGTGTATGAGAATCTAGGCCAAGTTTGATAATGGTGACCCCACCTATGGTATTACGTTACAAAGGGCCAAGATATAACAATTTTGAGAATGCTATTTTTCCGAGATAATTAATGAATCCCCTCAAAACATAGCAGGACTCCCATGTGTCAATGAGGCTAAAAGACCAAAATGCATTGAAATTTGGTGGCCTCACCTCCAGTATTATGAAAGATTGCAACCAAAATGTGTTGAAACCACATTAAAATCAATATGTTGAGACAGAACAAAGTTTATGATATCAAATGTACCACAGATATGTATCATATGTAAAAGTTTTACATTGCGTAATATGGATAACCTTGACCTATTTTCTCAAGGCCACAAAGGGAATGCATTTCAGGAAATTTTATTGTCAGTATATCTGAACTTGTGCACATGTATCAATGTACCATTCAAGAAATACTACACAGACTAAAGTCTATGACGCATGGAATTCTGGGAGGCACCACTAGTGGTGCCAAGTAGAACTAGCATCATAGTTATTATAAGTACATTAAATTCATTATTTTAATTATAAATTGAAATGGAACTTGTAAATTTATACCAAATATAGTTTGAGCCAATGATCAAATTTTGGAGGTCATTAAGGATGAAGTAAAGGACAATAAATTTAACATGTTGAAAAAGTAAGAAGGCTAACTATACCAAATGGGTCACAAAAATGTGTTGCATATACAAGTTCAATATTGCATAATATGGGTGACCTTGACCTATTTTCTCAAGGTCAAAGAGGGCATATAGTCCAGGAAATGATTCCATTGTGATGCCCACTATATAATAAATTGAGATGGAACAGCAAAGTTTATACCAAATATGTATTAAGCCAACAATCAAATTTTGTTATATGTGATGTGACCTTGACCTATTTTTGAAGGTCACTTAAGAAAAAGACACTAAATTCAATGTGTTAATACATAATAAGGAGAGCAATGTCCAATGCACCACAAATGTGTGGTTATGTGGAAGTTAAATGCAGCTTCATATGGATGACCTTGACTCATTTCTGAGGGTCATGAAGGCAGTGCATTTTGGGGGAAGAAGTTTTGGTGATGGTCAGCAGAAATATATCAGCAGAACATTAGACCCATGAGCCTGGGATTTTTTTTTCATGTTTTGTTTTTTAAACATTTCTAAAGATTTCTACCATTAAAATTCATGCCAGTTGACATGCTGATTATACATGTATATAGATACTATTTGGATTATAAGGTTAGAGCTGTTAATACAGCTAGACTAGGTCTGGTGTCTCCAGAGGCTGTGTAGCCCCCATCCCCACAAACTCTGCATTTGAGAAAATATAAACATGGAGTTTGTTGCTATGTTAGCATTAGCAGCAGCCAAAATAGACAAATGCTACGAAAACTTCCAAAATGGACAGTAAAAGTGTTAAATGACTATCATAATTGATCAAAAATATTTGGGTGTCTATGTAAAAGTTCAACTGATTTTAAGTCCATATGTAGGTCTTGCCTAGAAAAACTGGAGTTTGGTTACTAATTTTAAAATCCTAGTGATAACCTAGTAGTTTGGTATCTTCCTTGCCATTAACTGAGAATTGAACACAAAATGCATGTATCACATTTAGATTTCTCTTTGTTGGAGAGATGACAAGTCGTCCATTTGCATGTGCTTTTGTCCTTTGTCAGCACAGGTTTACAGAAAATAGAGTGGACTTTGGTAAAAAGGGGTGATCTTGTTCTTTCCAACAGGAAGTTACATACGAAAGCCAGTTCTGAAAGGGTAAGCCAGTTCTGCACCCTTTTGCAGAAAGTTGTACTCATTAGGTTGGCAAGTCTGTGGTTCCGTTGCCCTTGTGTGACGTAAAAAGCCCAACAAGACACAAGAGTTGCCTTATGGATGGAACAGTGTTCAGTGTGGATTATTGGGGTCACAAGGTGACTGAGATAAGTACAGGTAACATAGCTGCAGGAAGTGGGGTCAGGTGACTCGTGCAACTGTCTGGAAGAAGGTGAGGCAGGTGAGAGCGTATGATTAGGTAGATAGTCCAGTCAGCCGGAGGGGGGGGGGGGGAGGGGGGCGGCCAGCCATCCCAGCCTGCTTAATACATGGCTGTCACGTGTAGGGGGTGGGAGGGTCATGCAGGTCAGCCTATGGTTGTACAATAAAAACAGGCAGCCTTCACAAGGCCATCTCTTTATGCTGTAGCCAGACAAGCAGATAGACTTGAGGCAATATTTGGCCAAGATAAGTGTTTGGCGTAAGACAAAGTGCCAATGTGTATGGCAGCTATTTCCATGTCTGCTTGGGTTTGTGGCTGATCAAGTAGGATGCCGGAGATAATAGGACTCCTACTGCAGCAAATGTTGAAAGATGAAAATGTGGATGTTTTATGGGAAGGTTAAGCTGGGGCTGGGGGATGTACACTGCTGTGTTCATGGTGACCTGTCTTGCAGTGCTGCCACTTTATACTTTTTTTGAAGTATGGTGCTTTATTATCACTGTTTTACTTTTTTATACTTTATTTATACTTTTTTGTGCCTGAAATACTTTTTTATATTTTTTTTGACAAATTTTTGAACTTTTGATTGGAATTCAGTTAGATATTAAGGGTAGTGTTTTAAGCATTCTCACAGTCTTTCTGAGTGTCTGGTTAACTAGAATGATGAACCATCTTCCCACTGAGTGACAACCATGGGTACATGTCAGTGTGTCTGTTAGGAATTTTTTCAGAGGGTCCCAACCTGAAAGAGAGTCAAATTTTTTGCGATCCTTTGCAAAGTTAACAAAGAATATATAGGAAGTTGGAACCCTTTAAATTTTGCAGAGGGGGTATTTCATGATATGAAAGGGTAATATATTCCCATGTGGGGTTAACGGAAACCTTGCATGTTTTGATGTCAGTCATCATGAGGATCTGGACCATGGTACAGAGATACCTGATGCATAGCCAAGGTCCTGGTTCCCATCAGGCACAGCCAAAAATGCACTTTAAGTGGTGCAACTCAGCATGGAAGTCTGTTCTTTGTTCATTTCAAGCAACTATGGGTGATGTTTAGCTCAGCTGACTTGTCAGTCAGCTGAGCTTATGTGGTGGTTAGGCATCCACCATCTGTCGCTGTCCACAATTCACATTTTCGACTTCTCCAAAGTCACTGGCCAGATTTACCTCAAACTTGGTGGGAATGTTCCTGGGTCTGTACCAAGTTTGTACAAATGGTGACAGTCCCTTGGTTTTAAAAATTTTCTATGAACTTTTTTAGTTTTCCTTTTTTTGGGGGGGGGGAGGGACAAATCTTAAAAAAGAAATCTTCTCCAAAACCGCTTGGTCAATTGCTTCGAAATTGCATAGGGAGACTTCTGGGGACCCTTAGACCTTAGTAATTTGTTCAACAGGTGGCGCAGTGATTTTTCAAATATTTTTTGTGTAAAAATGTGTTTTTGCTATTTTCAACTTCTCTAAAACCGTCACTAAGATTATGCTGGAACTTGGTGGAAATGTTCCTTTTAGAAGGGCCAAACAAAGGTGTTCACAAGGGGGTGATGCTATTGTAAAGATTTTTTGAAAATTCTTTTTAATTTTCCAGTGATTTATAATTTTTACAGTGATTTGAGGTGTCCAAGAACAAGTATAAAATCTTATGCATTGTGATATTTAGAACTGACAGTTTATTGTGGGCCCATCTGTGGATATCTTGAGTTTCATCAGGCCAGGTTCGCTGTTATTTAATAATGATGTGATCTCAGGTACGAACACAGTGTCATCATTTGAAAGATCAGTGATAGTGTTGTCTATCCTAGAGTCTAGCGTAGTAATATTTGCCGCAAAATAGGACAACCTAAATGATGCAGCTATCAAAAGGTACAAGGGGAAGGTCAGCGTTAACATGTCAGAACTTTCGGCCAATGAACAGTTCCAAATTATATGCAAATCATGCATGTAACAAACATGTGTGAAGCATGCAAAGTCTATTTTATATACAGTTTATATAGATTACTATGTAGTGTTAGTAAAAATCTGGCATGTTGAAATTATATAGTCAAAAGAAGTTGGCTGTGAGTTTCGTTACCAAGGCAATATTGTGCCTTGGGAACCAACAGGAATTTTAATTGATACATTATATATGGACGGTGAAATTCATAAATTTGTCAAGGTTTCAAAGTGACAATCTTTGTGTGAGAACTTCACACTATGAATCCTTGATTTTTAATGAATTTTTCAATGTGGGTACTTGTCGGTTAATGCATACAGTGCTATTGATTACTACCGGTATATAAGTGAATGGGGATTGCACTGGTAATTCACATTTTTGACTTTTTCTCCAAAACCACTCATCAGATTCACTTCAAACTTGGTGGGGATGTACCATGGATGGGTTTCTGCTAAGTTCATTCAATGGCCGTGCTCCAGTGATTTTTTATGAGTTTTTTGGTTCATTTTTGGGGCCAAATCTTCAAAAAATCTGTCAAAAACCACTTGGCCAATTGATTCAAAATTGCATAGGAAGACTTGAAGGCATGACAGCCAGAGGTAAACAGTACATGGGTGACCTTGACTTCCTTGTCATAGGTCACAGGGTCACTTAGGTTTATTTAACTGTTCAGATGATAACTTGAGAACTAGTTGCTGCAGCATATGGGGAAACTGCAACAAGGTGTTATTTGGAAAAGTGAAAAGGTTCCACAAGGTAGCAGCTTACCTGACAGTACAACCATGTGTCTATCAGAGCTATGATGAACTTATAAAGAAGTTAAACTGGATGACACTGGAGGAAAGAATTAAATTTAAGAAGGCAATACTTGTCTACAAATCATTGAATAAGCTGGCACCTGATTATGTGCGAGAAATGTTTGCATATGTCGAAGACAATCACTCTGTGAACTTACGGTCAGCTGCCAAGGACATGCTATATGTCCCACAACCAAATATTGAATAGGGATGGCGTGCACTATGTTATGATGGTGTAGTCATTTGGAACAGTCTGCTACTGGAAATGAGATGTGCCAGAAATGTGTATATATTTAAAAACAGTGTGCTAAGTTTATCATATCTCATAGATAGTCTATCAATAATTACTGTACATGTACTGATGTACTACTGGACAAATTTACTGTATGTAACCAATCTAGAGGGCCACAGGGAAGATTGGTATACCCTGGTATGCTAACTGAGTTACCCTCAGAAAATAAAGTTATATATATATATATATATATATATATATATATATATATATATATATATATATATATACTTCATGTTTTTCAAATCATACACAGCAGCGGTTGCACATGATAACTGAGTTACCCTCAGAAAATAAAGTTATATAATTTATATATATATATATGTATACTTCATGTTTTTCAAATCATATGCAACAGTGGTTGCCACATCATATTGGCCGGAAACATTTTTCAACATGTAATTGGCTTGTCTGCCAGGAAAGTGTTTTTTCTTCCAATTTTAGCAGAACTTTGTGGTTGTAACTGAGGCCAAAAAGTGACATTCTTTTTCAGTGATCCCCCACTAGACATTGTTCTGCCTTATGAGGGCTGCAGCTCTTGACCTCTGAGTGAAACTCACACTTGTAGTGTTGCTGTTTTATCTTTTCCCAGTCATGAGCTGCCAAGATATGTTATATGTGTATTGTACTCCACCCCTGCTTGTCTCTGCCTCTCAGTCCCTGGAAGATAGACGATTTGAAAAGAAAAAAATATTAAGCAGTGATGTTCTACTTGTAACTGCAATATATTTTCCACAATGAGAGCCGTCATAATCAAATAAAGTACATATTGTCATGTCTGTCCATGTGTCTGTACGTCCATCCATCCTTCTGTCCTTCAGCTTGTCCATTACCCTTGCAAACACAATCACTTTTGAACAAATTAAGCGACTATCATGAAAGTTGTACTTGATTGGAAGTACAGCTATGTTTGACATTCAGCAAGTTTGATCTATTTTCAAGGTCACCAGGGGTCAACATATATTTACCCTGGTGGGCACAATTACTTTTGATCAAATTGAGTCACTGTCATGAAACATGTCTTGAAAGCTTGGCTGAGCTGTACATTCTGTGACCTTTGACCTATTTTCAAGGTCACCAGGGATAATCATATTTTTGTGCTTGCTGTGGGGTGGGTGGGTGTTCTTAAGATTGTTGCAACTGTTATATTTATTTAATTTTGCATATATGAACTTTGTAGGAAACTGCTTTCTTGGCATGCTGGGAGTTCAATTTGTGTCCGGAGCCAAGAAATGTGCACTCAGTCTTCATTTAATCAAGAGAAAATTAATTTGCTATTATTTATGAAACATACATAGAAAGTTGAAAAGTATGATATGCTATAACTTGTGGTTTGACATGGCTACCCATATTGAGCAGCAGATGGGGATAGCTTAAGTTAATCTCATGTCATGGCTGTCAATTAAGTTCTAGGTTGTATTAGAATACTTTACTTTGAACAATGCAGCAAAAAGGTGCAAAATGGTAAAACATGCATGGTCAGAGCTGGGTATAACATGAGGGAGGCATAGCATTGCTGGGTGTAACATGATGGAGGCATAGCCAGTGCTGGGTGTAACATGATGGTAGTCAATGATGTGTGTTACATGGAGGTGGCATAGCACAGGTGGGTGTAACATGATGCAGGCATAGCCCTGCTGGGTATAACATGATGGAGGCACAGTCAGTGCTGGGTGTAAGATAATAGAGGCATAGTCAGTTCTGGCTGTAACATGATGGAGGCATAGTCAATGCTGGCTGTAACATGATGGTGGCATAGCTATTGCTGGATGTAACATGATGGAGGGGTAATCAGTGCTGGATGTAACATGATGGAGGCATAGTCAGTTCTGGGTGTAACATGATGGAGGCATAGTCAGTCATTGGGTGTTACATGATGGAGGCATAGTCAGTAATTGGGTGTAACATGATGGAGGCTAGTCAGTGCTGGGTGTAACATAATGGTGGCATAGTCAGTGATGGAGGCATAGTAATTGGGTGTAACATGATGGAGGCTAGTCAGTGCTGGGTGTAACATGATGGTGGCATAGTCAGTGCTGGGTGTAACATGATGGAGGCTAGTCAATGCTGGGTGTAACATGATGGTGGCATAGCTATTGCTGTATGTAACATGATGGAGGCATAGTCAATGCTGGCTGTAACATGATGGTGGCATAGCTATTGCTGGATGTAACATGATGGAGGCATAGTCAGTGCTGGATGTAACATGATGGAGGCATAGTCAGTTCTGGGTGTAACATGATGGAGGCATAGTCAGTAATTGGATGTTACATGATGGAGGCATAGTCAGTAATTGGGTGTAACATGATGGAGGCTAGTCAGTGCTGGGTGTAACATGATGGTGGCATAGTCAGTGCTGGGTGTAACATGATGGTAGCATAGTCAGTGCTGGGTGTAACATGATGGTGGCATAGTTAGTGCTGGGTGTAACATGATGGTGGCATGTTGGAGAGCACTTGAGGGCAGAAAGTACCCTTGCATGGAGTAGTTTGGACAGTTGCAGCAGCCAAATGTGTCTTAGATTCATGGTGAGAGCACTTTATGAGAAGAAGGTTTGCAGGATACATGTATTTTGTTTAAGCTATAGGTGTGGGGGGTTTTTGTGGGTCAGTAATATATCTGAAATTGTAAAACTCCCATGTTTGGGGTACAACTCCCAGTAGGAGTTCCTATGACACCAGCAACATTCCTATATTTGCCAAGATTTATGTGGTGCAGGCATATAATTAAATATATAGTGTCCTGGGAAAGTGGAATAGCCATGTGTATTGTGCCACAGACCTGTTCTGGCAGAAAAGGTTTTTTTTTTTAATGGGTAGATATGAGGCAGGAAAAAGTTTCCGTGTCAACATGACACTTTCCAATGAACTGAAGATTGCACTGCATCTTCTCGAGCGTTCTTTGTGAAAAGGATATGTGTAAATGCTTCTGTGCCTGTGATTGGTTGTTAATATATGTATTTTTGTTTTTTATTGGATAAGGACATCTTGGCCATTTTGATGTAAATTTTTGTGCTGATATTCGGAGTATTTCTAGGTACAAGGAGTTGTCCCCTTAAAGACGCTCGGTACACCGCGATATGCGCAACCATGTATGGTCCAATGCCTCTGTACAGTTAGAGCTGGTATTTGTCGATACCTGTACCAGCTGCTGTTGGCTTTTCCTATTTTGCACAGTTCCGTTTGAGAAATATGGATTTTTTACGAAGAGTGAAAAGGAAAAAGAATGGGCGGTTAGTTAACCAGTGCCAAAACAAACGACTAAATGCTTTAAAACAAGGCAGAATACGTCGAAAAACGGCAGTGGTACACCAAAACACATGTACACGATCAGCGAACGCTGACCAAGCCACGGTTGAAAGTGCCACGTCCCCCCCCCCCTCCAATACCACATGTACATGTAAACACTGACAGTTACAACTGGGACGAAGGTCGTAGAATAGTGGACCTAATTAAGGGTACTAGCCGATAATCTTGTATGCGAGGAATATAAAAAAAAACGTTGTCCCCAAAAAATACAGAATCAGAAAAACGATATGGCTTTGCCAGTGTACTTTTACATTTCTTGTGAATGTGGTACGATAAATGCTGTCCCAACTGGAAAAAAACACAGTAATACCCCAGCGTCAAAAGGTGGCACAGGCATATTTGATAATGTGCTGCCTGTGTTACCATTTGACAATGAATTAGGGCAACTATAATTTTGATATTCTTATTTTTACCTCTTTTTTCCACATTGCTGTATTGCACAATGGAGAGAATCTTAAAATGTTTGCCTCTTCTAAGTAAAACTATGAAAGCATATATTATGACTGGAATAGAAAATAAACGACGTACTGCCGTTTGCTTAAACTATATACATGTATATTGATATGGTATCGAAGTTAGACAATGAATGGATACCTTGTACCTATCAACTGAGAACAAATTAGTCAACATGCATGAATTCTTTGTACAATTGCGGAAAAATAGCACCGTATGATATCCTTTTTTGTTAATCAATAAAATCAGTACATATTTTGGAAACCCCCTACAATTTTTCAGGGATTTGTAAATTTTTTTGCAAGAGGAGATGAATTAAAAGTCACATTCCAGCATGTTTTGTCTACATGTTTGTTTTAAAAGGCTTGATATACTTTGCATACACTCATATTGAGTTACTTTATGCATATTTTTGATTTATTTAGTTGCTTTTACCCACATATATAATGTTTGCTATCAAATTTCTGTAGTCCTTACCTGTATCGCCACCTAGCGACAAAAGTAGCACCGTGACATGCCAATTTTTCGCTTGCATTTTGTTTCAAATGCCAATATCTTTGTTCACACCAAAAACCAGAGATTTCTAAATTCTTTTGACCAGTGTACCAAACGTCTTTAAGTGGAATTTTCCCGCTAAATTTGCCAACAAGCCTGTTCAAGTAATAATTAGTCTGGTTTTATAATATATGGAGCCTATTTCTGCCAGCACTGTGTAACTGTTATGTTGCTGCCTGTATTGCAGGTGTTTGCTGGGTGTGGTCAGCCTCGTCTGGGTAGGAAGAAGAGAGAGGCAGCAGAGGGCCACAAGGGGGCGTCTCAGTACTCTCAAGGCTGGACCAAGTTCAACCGAAAACAGGAGTACGTACGTCCCACCACAGCAGCAGGTACAAACCTAGACCGACTGGTGCGTGACATAAAAGAGAAAGTTAGTTTGGCCAAGGGTTTCTGGAGCAGCCTCCCGCACTCAATTTGCAATGACCTTGCAGCGCCACCTAGCAATGAAAACAGCTGTTGGAATGGCCTCAGCAAGTCCAGGTAAGGCTGTAGTGGTATGGAAGGCAGGTGTACGAGACTGTCAGCACAAGTAGTTTACTGTATATATAGTCTGATGTGAAATAAGTAAAAAGAAAAAGCCTTGTAAGTGTGCCTGGATGTGACAACCATTTATAATGTGTGTGGTCCTTTGACCCTTTTGGCAGTGAACTAAGACGAGTCAAGAGCTTTCCTGAGGGTACGCTGTACTGACAGCAATCATACACAATTCTCTTTCATTTTATTAAACACTAAATGGATTAAAAATGTTGAAGCAGATGTTAAATCTCAACCAGTTGTCACCGGGGTTAGGGAGAAAATGTTGAAGCAGGAGATGTATGGCATTAACCAGTCTGAGTGGTGTGGGCAGGCTAGATTTTCAGCAATGATGGGTTGTGCTCCTGGTGATTATTTTGTACCCAGTAATTATTATCTGTTACTGCAACTGTAGCAGCCCTTTATGGCTACCAGCATCTTAAACCTTGATTGCTACCTGCACTTGTAAGTCTTATTGATGAGAACATGCTGGTTGTCATGGTAACTCTCTGTGCTCATCGGTGGAAGCAGGAAAAGCTAATTTATAGAAATGTGACCTTTTAGGTACCAGCCAGAGATCATGAAGGACGGAATCGTGAATCAGATCAACAACCCGGAGGTGGATGTAGATGTGCGTAAGCCCAATAGCCTGGTCAACCAGCAGGTGCTACAGCTGCGCATCATCACCAGCAGGCTGAAGAACGCGTACAGTGGCCTTGATGTGGATTGGATTGATACAGGTAGGAGGCGCTCATGTGACTACTAATAAGCAATTCACTTACTCAGCCCCGGCCACATGCGCTGCTTTGGGATTGGTTTATCTTGGCTGTAATTTATGACTGAAAATGATACCTTGTCCAGTTATGTCAGTAAATATCCTATAAGCTCAGCTGACTTGTCAGTCAACTGAGCTGGTAGGATGGTTAGTCATCCATCGGTCCATCTGTCCGTCTACCATCTGTTCACAATTCACGTTTTTGATTTTGCCAATACCACGCGCCAGATTCAATTCAAATTGGTGGGAATGTACATTGGGTGGGTCTGTACCAAGTTTGTTCAAATGGTCATGCTGCAATGATTTTTGGAATTTTACTGAATTTTTTTTGTTCATTTTGGGGGAAAATCTTAAAAAAGCTCTAAAAAACTGCTCAGCCAATTACTTTGGAATTGCCTAGAGACACTTCTGGGAGCCCACGGACCATAATAATATTTATTCAACAGGAGGTGCATTGATTTCACCAGCTGACTTGTCGGTCAGCTGAGCTTATCTTATGGTCCTCCATCCGTCGTCTGTCCGTCGTCCGTCAACAATTCACATTTTCGACTTCTTCTCCAAAACCGTCAGCCAGATCCACTTAAAATTTGGTGGGAATGTGCCTTGGGTAGGTGTCTACCAAGTTTGTTCAAATGGTCATGGTCCAGTGATTTTTGGATTTTTAATGATTTTTTTTTTTTTTTGGTTCTTTTTTGGGCAATTCTTAAAAAATCTTCTTCTCTGAAAGTGCTCACCCAATTACTTTGATATCACACAGGAACACTCCCTGGGACTCCTAGTTCTTAATTTGTTCACCAGGTGGCACTGCAAATTTTTTCTTCTAATTTTTTATGAATTTTTTCATGTTATAGCTATTTTTGACTTCTTCTTCAGAACCGTCACTCAGATTAAGCTGAAACATGTTGGATATGTTCCTTGTAGAAGGGTCAAACAAAGTTGTTCACTATGTAAGACTCCTGCAGATTCCTGATTTTTAACAATTTTTTCAATTTGGGTACTTATCGGTCAATGCAGCTTTCCTATTGATTACTATTGAAGTCAATGAGTATTCTAATGCTAATTTACATTTTCGACTTCTTCTCCAAAACCGTCATCCAGATTGACTTCAAACTTGGTGGGGATGTACCTTGGGTGGGTGTCTACCATGTTTGTTCCAATGGTCATGTTCCAATGCATTTTGGATTTTTTTATGATTTATTTTTCAAAAATCTTTACAAAAGTTTTAATAGGAAAGTTTAACATGGGAATTTCTTGTAATGGTTATCACTTAAATAATTTTGGCCAGATTTACTTCAAACTTTGTGGGGATGTGCCTTGGGTGGACCTCTACCAAGTTTCTTCAAATGGTCACGCTCTTTTGATTTTTGGATTTTTTTATGATTTTTTGTGTCCTTTTTGGGGGCAACACTGAAAAACTCTTTTCCTCTGAAACCACTCACCAATTGCTTTGACATCTTACATAGACACTCCCAGGGACACCTAGTTCCCAAATTGTTCACCAGGTGGCGCTGCAATTTTTTTTCCCTTTTGTTTATGAATTTTTTGTATGGTTTTGCTGTGTTTCACTTGTTCTCAGAACCGTCACTCAGATTAAGCTGAAATGTGATGGATATGTTTTTGTGGAAGGCTCAAACAAAGTTGTTTACTAGGTGGCACTAGCTTTCCTATTGATTGCTATGTAAGTAAATGGGCATTCTAATGCTATTTTACAGGACAACTGACACAAAATTTACTGTTTACTTGATAACTTGAGATCTGTTTTGAGTTAGTACCGTGATGCTGCACACATTAATGTTTCTTTATTAAGGTCATGCTTAGACAGTACATAAATGACCTTGACCTCGTTTGTGGTGTCACAGTGCAACATACATGAATTTTACTCTTCATTAATACTTGAGAACTACTTGAACCTTGATGTTGCACATCTTAGTGTCCTTTTATAAAGGTCAGACTTACTCAGAACATGGGTGACCTTGATCCTTTCCCAAGTTCATAGAGGGTATTGTCGTCCCCTGCATTGTCCATCCATCCGTCTTGTCGATGTTACCGATATATCTTAAAAAAATATTCACTGTAGCTGTACCAAATTTTTGTCACAGAAGGACCTTATGATGGAACAGATTCCTATTCAGCTACCTCTGATAATTTCTAAGCTTTGTATGAAACTTTTAATGTATTTATTTGAAGGCCATCTGAGTGGGGTCAACCTTGATGATGTTACCATGATCTCTCAAAAAATATTGACCATAGCTGTGCCAAATGTTTGTCACAGAAGGACCTTATGATGGAAGAGATTCCTATTGAAAACCAGCTTCCTTTGATTATTTTTAAGCTTTTTATGAAACTTAATGTATTCATTTGAAGGCCATCTGGTGGCATCAACTCTGACAACATTACCGTGATATCTCAAAAAATATTGTCCGCAACTTTACCAAATTTTTGTGGGAGATGTATCATTTGATTAATAATTACAGTGCAAGTCAATGGGGATTGCAGTGTTAAGCCATTTTTTACTTTTTTCTAAAATCACTTGCTGGATTCATTTCAAAGTTTCTGGGGATTTACTTCGGGTGGGTCTTAACCAAGTGTCTTCAAATAGTCACACTCCAGTAATTTTTTGAAATTTTGGTCTTTAATGACTGCTATAGTTACTGTTGAGCTAAATAGATTCCTATGCCTCAAGGGCATGGTATACTTTATAATTCATGTACAAATGTTTAATTTATTTCTATGGTTATCTTTTAATGCCCTAACGAGTATATATTTCTGAAAGAAAGCATAACATCAAGTTTGTTGTATTGATTTTGAAATGTTAATATCACTATTGATGTAATGAAATTTTTATTAAAAGCCTTGAATTTGGCATAAAATTTAAAATAGAATAGGATTTTAAAAAAATAATCAGATTTAGTATATAGTTTCAAGTGAAAGACCACATAATGCTCTCTAAAACTGTATTTTTAATTCTTAAAAAAAAAGGGTAAGCTTTAATTTCATTGCTGTTTAAATTTTGATTTGAAACATCCTGTAAATGTTGAAATAAAACTTTTATCCAAAATTTAAGATACAGTTTTGCTGCTTGAAGTGTGCTGTTTTATTTCCAATAAGAAAAATTAATGTTTCCCATTTTTGGTGTTTTTGCTATTTTTTTTTCTTTTCTTTTTTCTTTTTTTTTCTTCTTTTTTTGCAAAAACAGGTAAAATTAAAGTTTTCTAATTAAGCAAATAAAATTCAATTTCTGAACACTTACCGGGGTTTCATTGTTTTAATAGCTTTTTATTAATGTATACTTTTAGAAAATAAATAGTTTATATGATCTGAAACAAGAAGTCTAGTGTGCAAGACATGTTTGGACCAAAGTCATATTTTTTGTGTTAAGTGCTGTGAAAAAGTGTACCATGCCTGCAAAAGGCTGGTCTTTAAAAGCTGTGTTGTTCTTATGAGAGGTGGTGTGGCTGGCAGGTAGGCCGGACAGTCACTGCTTTGCCTGGCTGTAGCATTGATGGCGCATTGTGTACGTTGTGTATGCATCATATGACACAGTCAGCGTTATATGACACAGTCAGCGTTATATGACACAGTCAGCCGTTATATGACACAGTCAGCGTTATATGACACAGTCAGCGTTATATGACACAGTCAGCCGCTGCTTCTGTTTCCAAGTGGCAACATCAGTTATGCAGTCAATTAATGCAGACTTGCCCCCCCCCCAAAAAAAAGAAAAGAAAAAGAAAAAAGTCACAAATATGCATGTGGTTACTATGGTAACTGCCAACTGTGCATGCCATTATATATTGGATTTGCATTGAGAACTGAAACAGCCATTGTTCATCCTGTTTTCATCAGCAGCATCTGGCACTTGTGTAATTAAGGGGCTTGCTTGCTGCAGCCAACAGGGACAGTCAGCCTAGCTCCATAGGTCTGTGTCAAATGTGAATTTGGTCCAGCAGGTAAACCTTACCAAGGAATGTAATTTCTACACAGCTTTTCAAAAATATACCTGCTACTATCAAACATGACCCTGGGGAAAGGCAAAATATACCTGATACAATCAAACATGACCCTGGGGAAAGGCAACATTATGTTTCCTGTTGAATTCCCCATGTGCATAAAGCTGTCTGTTCAACTGTTCACTTGAAGGCTAAAATATTTGAATATATAATTTTCAAACGTGAAGGTAGCACAAAGCTTTTTCTAGTCCTCAACGTTGGTGTGCAAATTTGTCTTGATATATGTGTGTGTGTGTGTGTGTGTGTGTGTGTGTGTGTGTGTGTATACACCTTGAAAGTGTTGGCAGATTTGTGTAGTAGTTGTTTTTTTTTGGGGGGGGGAGGTGGGTATTTACAAAATTTAAAGACACTATGGGCTATTTAAGTGAGCATGCAAGTTTTGCTGCTGTAAAGATCAAGAGGAGTCTTACTGATGTAGTCCTGCCCTGACTCCTGGTATGTGAGGAATGCAATCTATCATTATATTTATCACTTCTATTCCCAGATTTGATGAAACATGAAATATGACAGGAATGTGAAGAAAAGGCTTGAGATGATATGAATGCATTATGTATAATGTGTACTTTCAGCTGATGTCTTTACAAGTGGCAGTGGTAGTGGTAGTGGTGACGGTGGATCAGGCGGCAGCTACCATCCTACAGACGATCTATCGTTCTCACAGTCCACTGACAGACCTCCAGTCATCCAAACGCGTAGAACGCCCCAGAGCAGATCCAAGTATGACTACGGTAATGGTGCTACCACCAATCAAGTCACTTTCACCCACTTTCTGCTTCTGATCCTCACAACAGTTGTTTACAGGCTTTGATGATGTCATGGGCCAACAATACACACCTTGTGATGACGTCATTAGTATTGGGATGTTGTATATTGCATCAGAGACACTTGTGCCTTGGTCATTTTCTGCAGTGACAAGGGTCATCAACATGGGAATTCATCTTTTATAAATAGTGGTGCCGACTACACACAAAGATCTGAAGCATTTTGTTGTTTGGTTGTGGAATTAAAGGGCACTGCAACATGTAGCCACTGACCAGTCAGCTATGCTAGCACGGTCTGTAGCTGACCAGTCAGCTATGCGAGCACGGTCTGTAGCTGACCAGTCAGCTATGCTAGCACGGTCTAGCTGACCATTCAGCTATGCTAGCACGGTCTGTAGCTGACCAGTCAGCTATGCTAGCCGGTCTGTAGCTGACCTGTCAGCTTTGCTAGCACGGTCTGTAGCTGCCGGAAACATAATGGGCAGGGCCAAGTATTTTATTAAAACAGGGCATACAAAATTTCTCTAATAGATATTTAATGACAAAATGACAGATATATTCTAATAGATTTATCTGCCCATGTATGGCTTCCCTCTTTAAAAAGAAAGGAACAAAAAAACCACTAAGTTACATTGTATAGTAAAATTTTAAAAAAATAACTTGGGTATGAGACCAGGGGGTAAAGATATTTTATATTGCGCTTGTCTTAGGAGTTGTGAAAGGCATGATCAGAATTGCAATACTCAACAAAACTAGCTCATCAGACCAAGTTATGCAGTTCAACAAGTGTTTGTAGTTTTAAGTTGTTTGAGAAACATTTTTACAAGTGTTGAGAAACAGTGATGAGACAAGATTTTTTGCTTTGAAAGAATGGGACAAGAAGTGAAATGTGAGAGATTTTCTTTACTTTTTACTTTTTATCTGGGTGTATCAGTTTTCCAGATAAATGTATTGGTAAAGGGTAAAAGGCGTAGGCATGATGTGCCAAGTGCTGGATGACAGCGATTTTTATTAATGAAAAGACACATACTGTATCAGAAATTGGACAGATGAGTTGCAGGATATTTTTGCTGCAGAAAGCACAGTAACAATGAGTCACCAGGTGGACAAAGTGCATACAAAGACTTGTGTATTTTTATGGTCTGCCACCTGGTAGACAAAATAGGTACATAGACCTATGTACTTGTAATGATCTGCCACCTGGTGGACAAGAAGGGTACAGAGACACATGTATTTGTCTTGGCCTGCCACCTAGTGGAGGAAATAGTTACCGGTACATGGACATGTATTTATAATGGTCTGGTGGACAAGATAAATACACAAATGCGTCTTGTTAAGGGTTGTCAAGGCATTTGACAAATAGAAACACTGAATATTTTGTGAAGGACTTTTTGATGGCCGTTGATGAGTTTGTACCTGTATATGTGAGATAACTATAATATTATTATGATAATTAAATGTTGATTATTACTATACAGTACTGTCAAGGTTTAGAGATATTGATAGAGACAATCATAATACACTGTCACTGAGGTAGCATCCCACCATGTGGTAGTGGTTGCCATAGTTACTGTCAAAATGAGGCTGTGCTGGGGCAAACAGCCTGTGTCTGTATACTTTTTGTTTGAGTTGTAAGCTAAACAAACTGTTAGTGACCCATATAATTATTTATTCATTTTATCTATTTTTGTATCAAGAGTACTAAACCTGTGCTCGTGTTAGCTCAGGGTATTCTAGTTGGGTCCCACATACATTGATGCTTTGTTGGATGTCATTGTGTTCATTGTCCATAGGTCACAGTGCCTCATGGAATGAAAAAGCAAAGTATGCCCAGCTGTGACCTCACAGTTAGGCAAGGCAGAGCATGCCTGCAATCTTACAGTTAGGCATTCAGCTGAGTACCTGCGAGGCAGGTGTACAGACAGATGGACAAACTCAAACTTATGTTGCTTATGGAATTTTCACTGGGAAAAATTTGATTGACTCAAAGTTAAAATGCCAATGATGTTCAAAGAGGATTATAGTACTTTTTAAACAACAGCTGTTTTCTGTGGTAGATGACATTTGTGTAGACACTTTTTACTCAGCCCAGAGTTTGTGGAACATTTTAGAAAGAGGATCAAGTTGTGGTTTGAAGATGAGGCTCTCATACTAACAAAGTCTATACACTTGTCTATGAGGCCTAGTGCTATGGGAGTCCCATGGTAGGCACAGTGGACAGCACGCGGTAGAGCGCCTCCTGGTGGCAAGCATTTATGAGTGGGGCAAGTAAGACAGGATGGTATTTTTTTTAATCTAAAACACTTTGATATATGAATGTATATAGACTACTTTGAACAAGTCCAAAGCGTGGAGTACATTGATGTGTGGAGCTCTCCTGTACACAAGTACATTGTGTGGTATATCAGCCAGCCTTAACTACAGCAGTAATGTACAGACCTGTCCACCCCTGGCTTATGTAAGTCTTCATAACTGGTATTTGTGACATAGTGACTTGTGCTTTAGTTTGCTGCCGACTCTTCTTATTAAGCCGGCCTAGTTTGTACAGTTCAGGTAGTGGGCCAGTGTTTGCCCTATGTGGGCAAACTGAGTGTCTTCAGTGGCGTTACTTTTGGACCAGAAATGTTTAAAGAAAAAGCACTGATGCTAGGCACTGTGACATTATATACTGTGCCATGCTGTCTGGAGAAACTAAGGCATCGTGTCAGCTGTACAGAATCACCTCATAGCCACTCTCTTGTAACCATGCAACCCTCATGTATATTACTGATGTTCACTGCTAAAATTGAACATGTACAGTAGGATGTGTATAGATTTTAGTTATATATATATATATATATGTATGTATAGTTAAAGGTTTGATGTTCCATTGCCTGGGCCATGTATTGAATCTGCTCAGTCACTCCAGATAATGTCCAGTGTAAAAGCTGATATGAACTGTGTGGCCCTCTATTTGTCTACTGTTGTTTGTTTGAGTGTATGTTGTGTCAGCAAACATAAGTCTTCAGCTGTGTAACTGCTGCTTCTTTCGACTTTTTCACATCAGTCAATTTTCCCAGCTATGTTTCGGGTGGAAGTAAATTATAATTGTATATTTGAATCTCTTACAAAAAAAAAAAATAATAATAATTCAGATACCAACGTACGTAGCCCAAGGATCATTGGCTTTGTATTGCCTGGTAGTATTGCATGTTAACAGTAGATGGAGCTACCAGTACACTTCCAGCAAGTCCCCAATAAGTGCAGGCAGAGCTGCCTGGGGGATAATCAAATCTAGTGGCTCTGATTGGTCAGTGGTGGGTGTGTCCTACGGGAGGCTCCCATGTGCTGGTGGTTCATTTGTTCGTGATGTACACTGTTCAGGTGCCACTGTCATAATCACAGCCGAAGTGGGATTCGCCGAGAAATGCAAAAACCACTGACCAAGGCTTCCCTGCTGCGGCATGGAGTGATCGGGTTGGGTATTTTTGCATGAAACCGAGGGACAAGTACATGCTGTCTCCACAGCCACAGCCACAGACCTTTTGGGTAAAGCAGTCTGAGGCGTGCTGGGAAGGTGGCTGCGTGCCTCCCTGGCCTGTCGTGGCATACATGTTGCTGGCTGTCAGTGCTACAATGCCAAGGTCTATTATTGGAGTGGTTATGCATGTGGATAGTTATAGTGGAAAGAAGTTTGAATTTTACTTCAGCTGGAATAAAGAAAAGCTATGAGAGAGATGAAAATGACTTTGATGAAGCCAGAGATTATTTTGATGTCACATGTCACTTTTGCTAAATATCTGTTAGCTATCGTATATGTTTTACCCAGGCGGCAGGTCCAACTTGTTTGATGATGGGATATTTTGATCAAGTGCATGTCCAGTTACAGTTTATAATGCAGTATCACAGGGCAGATCAAGCCGTAAGAGGGAAGAGGTGTCTTATGGGGCATCTAATCCTGACAGAATGTACTTACACATTTAACATGACAATCCATGTTTGGACTTATTGTCAACCATTGACCATCAGCACATTGTATCATTCATAACTAACTTTTGTATTTGTGACAACGCTGTGTTGCGATTCCTTCCTTTCTCCAGACAAGTCACAGTCCACACATTGGTCAATTGAATTCTCATACATGGCTCACAACTTATCCATTCAAATGGCATAATTTGCCTCAGTGTCACATGACCTCATACCAGCTAGGAACGTGGCTCAAGGGTCATGTGACAGTGAAGAGTCTGGTTTGGGTCACATGATGTGCACAGCAGCAGCCATAGACTGGCTCTGAGGACCATGTGACATCAACTTCGTATGGGTTATGTCCTCATGGGATATTTATGGACAAGTTGGAAAAAAAAAAAAAACAACAACATAATTTGGTGTAGACCAAATGTATAATTATGAGGATGTTATTTTACTGGAATAAATCTTTATATGTAAAAGACCACTCTTTGTTGTGTGTTTTCTTTATTGACAGGTGATAAATTGGAGGAGATTGGAATAGATGCATTTCCACTCAGACTATTTGACCAATTACAAAGGAAATGAACTACTGTTTACCCACGACGCAAAAAATGCTGGAGGGTATTGTCCTCCCCTGCATCATCCATTTGTCTGTTCGTCTTGTTGACGTTCCCACTATATTGAGAAAAATATTCACTATAGCTGTACCAAATTTTTTAACAGAGATGCACCTTATAATGGACCAGCTTCCTATTGAAAACCAGCATCCTTTGATTATTTTTAAACTTTTTGTGAAGCTTTCAAAGTATTGATTATAAGGCCGAGTGGTGCACAAGGGGATGATGTCATCATAGCTCAAAAAATAGTCACTGTAGCTTGACCCAGTTATTATCAGAGCTGCACCTTATAATGGACCAGGTTTCTATTGAAAACCAGCTTCCTCTGATTATTTTTTAAACTTTGCATAAAACTTTTAATGTATTTATTTGAAGGCGGTCTTAGTGGCGTCAACCCTGACATCATTACCATTATATCTTAAAAAAAATATTGACCGCAGCATTACCAAATTATTGTCGTAGATGCATCGTATAATGGACCAGGTTCCTATGTACAACCAGCTTCCTCTTTGTATTTACAAACTTTTTGTGAAAGTTTAAGTATTTATTTCAAGGTGGTCTGAGGGGCACACAAGGGGACGATGTTACCATAATATCTCAACAAGGAGCCATTGCAGCTTGGATGAATTTTTGTCAGAGATGCACATTATACTGGCCCATCTTCCTGTAGAAAAGCAGCTTCTTGTTACTTTTCAACTTGTCATGAAACTTTTAAAGTATTTATTCCAAGGCCATCTGAATGGCGCACAATGGGACGAGATTACCATAATGTCTCGACAAGGATTCATCTTCGCTTCATCAAATTTTAAGTGCAGCTACAACCCAATTATGGCAACTGCAAAGTCTCACAAAAAGAAAAAAAATGACGGAATTTTTCCCACAATTCTACATAAACTTCTCGGCTGAGAGCAACCACTGGTCAAAAGTTACTAAGGTCTCATCTTCACTTCATCAAATTTTAAGTGCAGCTACAACCCAATTATGGCACCTGCAAAGTCTCACAAAAAGAAAAAAATGACAGAATTTTTCCCACAATTCTCCATAAACTTTTCGGCTGAGAGCAACCACTGGTCAAAAGCTACTAAGGTGACTGTTGCCTAATTTCGCTTTCCATGTTTATAACAAGTGCCTTGTCAGGCCAGGCTGGACAAGGAAGTGGCATGGGATGACAGGGGATTGGGGCAGATAGATGAGTAGTTTTACTACAATCCTCTGATAAAATAGCCAGGATCACTGACTCGGTATATTCTGCTGGGGACTCCATCGCTAGTTCGGCAGCTCATTCGGCTACCCATTCTGTGCAGTATACTGATCCTAATCACCCTTACTAATTTGAAAGTGGCCTGTGAATTGCTTATATTCCAGCTGGCTACGGGAGGGGGGGGGGGGGCATGTGTGTTTGTGTTTATCACACAAAATCTCAATCCAGACACCAGTGGCTTTTTTATGGGAGCTTGATAATATCATAACTCATGGTCAGTTGCGTGTTCGTGTAAAGTACATGAAAATTTTTTGAAGTTAATCATGAGTAAGCCATGGTCGCATCATAATAACGCAACACTACCACACTGCCATAGTGCCACAATGCCACACTGCCATGCCACAATGCCACATCCACATTTTTTATTATAGCCTAATAAAGGAGAATGCTTTTTAAAACAGGCTCTTCTTTCAGGTCTTTTTTTGTTTTGTTTTGTTTTGTTTTTTGTTGATATTTGGTATGGTATGAACATGAACCTCACTCCCCCACCCCCAGCCAACTGCCACAAAGTTTGAGCACATGCATTACATGTATTATTACATGCATACAGGGCTGCATATTTCTAAAAAATATCTCACCTAAATATGAAATATTAAAATATTCTCAGCTAGTCTATCATTATAAGCTTGGTTTGTGTAAGTCATATTGAAAGGCACCCAATTAGTAACTTGTTATGATGCCCATGCAGGTAATATGAAATTACCAGCGTGACAAGGGGATACATTGCCTATACTACATTCAATCCTGACATCTCTCAGCTTGAATTGTGCCAAATGATAAACAATAAATATGTAACACTGACAAGTTAACGTATTGTTTCTACTGTAAATGAGCTCCTCTTTTGAATAATATGAATTTAAAACGGGTGCAAAATTCAAACCACAATAATATATATTGTATACATTTGTTCCTCAAGGACTGTTATTTAGCATGTATATAAATGTACATACTAATACAGTAGAATATTCATTTAAAATCCCCCATAAACAGATCTAGACCACTCCCCTATTACAACCAACTTTTTATAATCAAACTTTTGTTTACATTGCGACTTCTAAAATGAACCCTTTTTGTCACTCACAATAACTTCAATATGAGTTGCTCCTGCTATTGGCTTTGACCAAACCCCTATACCTATGATTTTTGTTGGACTAAGAAAAAAATCCTTCATAAAAACTACTAAAAATACTCAAATATGATAAATTTTGAATTAAATGATAAAAACTTAAATTTCTGGCATACTTCAAAATAAACCTAACGGTCTTGATTCATAAACTAACATCAACTTCTGCAAGGTTAGTGGTTCATCCTTGCACAATAATTAGTTCTTTAGAAAAATAAAGTTTCGTTAAATAACCCGTATTTTAAGTGGTCATTAGGAAGAAAATTTTGTGACGTTCTAAGAAAATCCACCCACGTCTATGTGGAATTTTGTATAGTCATGTGGAATAACATGAAATGTAATATTGAAATCGTTGTACATTATGGGATATCTAGGGTCATGGGTCTCTTTAGGAGTTAAGACAGACTGTAGATTAGTTTTCCACATTAAAACCACTCCCAGTTAAATCTTTATTTGAAGCTTTATAACATGCATCCTTACATGATCATGAATATGATGAACATTTTACCTCGGATACTCTAATTTAACACAAAATCTAGTAAAAGTCCTACTGGAAGTGTTGATTTTCCAAGTTGAGTTAATATTTTAGTTTCACAAAAAAGGAAGCTGGTTGCTCGTCAAATTTGAACCGGCAAACATCCTTCTAATCCATTGTACCATTTCTTTATGAGATAATAAATATGTACATGTGCAGTCACGAAATACTAAATCCATTCAATTAAAACCTCCCCATGCATAAGACAGCACAATCCTCTCTTTTTTTACTTAGTATTGTATTCATAAGTGTGTTTCGACTGGAGAGTTAGCAAACAATTGAATCCATACTGTTACTGACAAATTATGTTCTCACTTCTGCGAACCCTTGTCATCATATGAATTCAAGTTGCACGTTATTCGCGGCCCTGCAGAATGTATGTCTTTGGTTTTTTGTATTTTGTTTTAATTCCATATTCTTGTGCATCAAATGTAAAGGTTATGATTAAAATGTACCAATATGCAATACAACACACATGTATGGAGATGAAGGATGCAATTCATAGTCCAGTCTGTGCAATATAGCTGATGGGGATCGGGTGCAGGTAAAACTGCTGCTATATTTTTTATTTCTTTTTTTAATCTATGATCCTACAACCGAAGGCTAGGTCTGGAGCTTAAAGTATTTTTGCAGAAGTCCAAGTTTTAATTTCATGAGTCCATCATTTAAATGTTTAGTTGATTATTTTGCTCAGTATTATTAACTTTAGTGAATAGGTTATGTGCAAAGCAGCAGAACATCTTATATAAATATAATTAAAAGGCAATCAGAGATTGCTTGATCCATGCCCCCCCCCTCGCCTCATTTATAACCTTGCTAATTACAGGTCTCCTTATAGAATGACTGTAGTCAATAAAAATAGGCTATCATTGTGACTCAGATACTTGACATACTGGCCTACTTTTATGTAAGACACACTCTTGTGTCCAGATACACATATGTATAAAGTTTCATGCTTATAAGTCAAAGGACAACCCGGGCATGAAATGTAATGTAGTTTTGCATAATATATCACCCCCCCCTCGCCTCATTTATAACCTTGCTAATTACAGGTCTCCTTATAGAATGACTGTAGTCAATAAAAATAGGCTATCATTGTGACTCAGATACTTGACATACTGACCTACTTTATGTAAGACACACTCTTGTGTCCAGATACACATATGTATAAAGTTTCATGCTTATAAGTCAAAGGACAACCCAGGCATGAAATGTAATGTAGTTTTGCATAATATATCACCCCCCCCTCGCCTCATTTATAACCTTGCTAATTACAGGTCTCCTTATTGAATGACTGTAGTCAATAAAAATAGGCTATCATTGTGACTCAGATACTTGACATACTGACCTACTTTTATGTAAGACACACTCTTGTGTCCAGATACACATATGTATAAAGTTTCATGCTTATAAGTCAAAGGACAACCCGGGCATGAAATGTAATGTAGTTTTGCATAATATATCACCGTGACCCATATACCTGACCAATTGACCTACTTTTGTTTCATGACACACTTTTAGGTCGAGATACATGTATGTATGAAGTTTCATGAAATTAAGTTAAATAGTAAAGGATTTATAACCCTGATATGATTTTACAAGAATATGTCACTGTGATCCAGATACTTAAACTAATGACCTACTTTTGGTACATCACACACCCTTATATTCAGATGCAGTGTGTGTAGTTTCATTATTATAAGTTGAAGGACAAGCGACTTGTAGCCCTGACGCAAATAGTGGAGACCTAGATGCTTGACCTAGTGACCTAATTTTGTTTCATGACACACTTTTTTGTCAAGATATATGTGTGTGTTGTGAAGTTTCACATAACTAAATTAAATAACAAAAGAACTATAGCTCTGACACTATTTTATAAGGAAATGCCACAGTGATCCAGATACTTGATCAGATGACCTATTTTTGGTTCATGACACACCCTTATGTGTAGTTGCACCTGTGTTTAAAGTTTTAGTAATCTAACTTACAGGACAACAGAATTACAGCCCGGCCATGAATTGATATGTAGTTTTATATGATTTTGTCACCGTGACCCAGATACTTCATCTGGTGACCTACTTTCGGTACGTAACACAACACCCTTATGTGTAGATGCATCTGTGTAAAGTTTCATTAATCTAACTTACATATAGTAAAGGAATTATATATAATCCGGACATGATTTTACAAGAATATGTCACTGTGACCCAGTTACTTGACTTAGGGACCTAATTTTGGTACATGATGCACCCTTATGTCAAGATTCACCTATGTTTAAAGTTTCATTAATTTAAGTTGAGGTATAAGCGAATTATAGACCGGACACAATTGCAGACAGACGGACGGACAGGGATGCATGGATATGTGGATGGATGAAAAAAACGATTTCTGTATGCCCTCCCCTATTAGGAAAGGGGCATAAAGAGCAAAAATGATAAAATGGAGTCCATTTTAAAACTAATGCAATAGGATAATTTGGGATTTGCCAAGGATTAAAAAGACTAGCCGTGAATTTCAGGCCTCCAAAGTCCATAATTTTTTTAATGGAACTTTCAAGTGTTTACAGACAGTGTGTGAACCAAGTCGATTGTGTTATGCATCCAAGGTCTGTTATCTGTTGTCTTTCTTTCTTTCTTTCTTTCTTTCTTTCTTTCTTTCTTTCTTTCTTTCTTTCTTTCTTTCTTTCTTTCTTTCTTTCTTTCTTTCTGCCTTCCTTCCTTTCTTTCCAGGCAAATTTGTCAGACGTTTCATGTGAAAACCTTTACACTTAGAAACCCTAAACTTGGCATGATTATACTTCCATATTGAGGTATGGAGTTCTTGTAAAGAAGTTCAATGGTTGTGAAAATTATGCAAATTATGGTCATTTGAAAATTTAAATCTTGAATATCTCCAAAATTATTATAGGTACAGAAAACCAATCCAAATGCAATGAATATGTTCGCACCGCTGCACATTTTTGTAATTTACATGCGACCTGTAAAGGTCAAAAATCAAGGTCTTTTGGACCTTTAAAATTTTCATCCAGCCATAACTCTGTCAATTTTCATCCAATTTTAACCATGTTGGACCCAAATTGTAGGTATTGCAACACTGCATATTTCTGTAATTTACAAGTAACCTTTTAAGGTCAAAGGTCAAGGTCATTTGGACCTTTGAAATTTTCATGTAGCTATAACTCGGTCAATGTATATCCGATTTTGATCATGTTGGGCTCAAATTGTAGCTAACGTAACACTACACATTTTTTTTTAAATTGCTACAACTTTTGTTTTTAATTCATTAGGTGCGCAATGATCAACAACCCCCTAGTAGAAGTTGAAATGACATCTCTATCTATAATAGATTTGAAGATATTTAAGTTTTAAAATTTCAAACGCTGCTAATTAGCATAATTTAAATTGCTACAACATTTGTTTTAGATTCATTACAAGCGCAATGGTCAATAACCCCCTAGTAGAAGTTGAAATCACATCTCTATCTATAATAGTTTTGAAGATATTCAAGATTTAAAATTTTAAATATGGCTAATTAGCATAATTTAAATTGCTACAATTTTTGTATTGCATTCATTAGATGCGCAATGGTAAAAAAAAAAAACCCTAAGACGTTGGAGTGATAACGCTTTCTATCATACTTTTGAAGATATTCAAGATATAAAATTTCAATTACCCTTATTTGCATAATTTTAAACCTCTTCATTCCTCCGCATAAAAAGGTCAAACTCTTTGTATGGAAGTACAATCATGCCAAGTTTGGAGTTTCTATGTATAATGGTAAAGAAAGAAAGAAAAAGAGAGAGAGAGAAGGGAAGAAATTAAGATCTGGCGTGTACTGCAGTTAGGCCAAAAAATCCTTTGTTTCCCCTAACGGACTGAATTTTTTTTTGGGGGGGGGGGGGGGTCGGTAGGTAGAGTGTTATTTTATTTATATCTTCCCAACCAATTTCCACAGTTTTTTTTTCTTCCAACTTTGAGTGGGTAGGGGTTTTTTTTTGTTTTTGTTTTTTTTTTGTTGGTTTTTTTTTTTTTTTTTTTGTTTTGTTTTGTTTTTTTCAATTTGCGTCATCATGGAATATAATATATTGAGGCTATAATCAACTTATCTTAAATTAAATATTACGAAAATAAGTATCTGAACCAATAATATTTTATATCACATATTTCATTCAAAACATATCAAAGTCTAAACTTTGACTATTACGACATCACGACGACATGCCTTGTCAATGATTGCAAGCATTTTCATTGGACAGCTTAATTTACAGGGCGGTACTGCGGATCTGGCGGGTAACGAAGATCGAAATGCCTTACACTAACGTCGAGTCAAACTGAAGCCATTCGAACATAAATATTCCAACCCCTTAGAAATGTAGGCCTAAATATTGTATATATATATATATATATATATATATATATATATATATATATATATATATATATATATATATATATATATATATATATATATATATATATATATATATTGGGGGGGGGGGTGGTCGTGGATTTGTTTATTTTTTCGGCCGGTCGGTCGGTAGATCGTGCATTTTCTTTTTGGCCCCCTTTACGTAGTTTTACAAGGGTCGGTGAGTCGCGGTGAGGATAAAGTCAGTAGGTCGGCCGGCAAGCACGTTTCCAGTGGTCGGACGGGGGTTTAGAGATGGGTTGGTTGGGTTTGGGGAAACAAATGATTTTTTATTTTACGCCTTATCCATGTGTCGGGCCATGTAAGAAAGTTAAACTTCACTCATGAAAGTATACAACTTTGGCATAAATGTTCAGGCATTTTTTCACGATGCTATCATGATTTGATGAATTTGCAATCTACTGGAATGGATGTTTTAAAGTTCTGCCTTACCGGGACCCCATAGTCCGGACCCACCAACTGATTATATGCTTCCGACGAATGCTTCTAAAACTCAAAATCCAGGGCTCAAAATACGAACTCTGTTTTTGTATGAGAGGGTACCAGTCTTACGTTCAACATTAAAAAAAAAAAAACTTTTAGAATATCAGTTTATTCATTTCCTCAGTTATTCATGGCATGTTTAAAAGTATGAGTGGTTTCACTCATATAGGATCGAAACAAACAGCTCTGGTCTTTCAAGTGAGTGCTTTCCCTCCTTTCTACACGATTCGGAAGTTTTTCCACTCACCAGCAACCCTAAGCTTTCTCCGTCTGCAGCCACACCAAGCCAGAATGAGTATTTTCCCTCGTATGGGCCCCATTTCGAACTTCTTGTGCCAGCTAGCCGAGCATTTCCACTCACCAAAGCCTTCATGCAGTGGATCTGAGTGATTGGTTTCCCTCATCTGGGCCTCATTTTGGATATTTTGTACCAAATGAGTGTTCCCACTCATCGATGACGTTGTGCAGCATGTCCAAGTGAGTGGTCCCACTCAGGTGAATCTTCCTTTCCATGGTTTTCTGCAGATTAAGTGTTTCCACTCAAACAATATGTAGATTTTTAATATGTGTATATTTTATGACTTAATAGGTATCAGATTCCTGAATTGGCAACAACAGGTCCTCAATTTCTAATAATCAAGCCAAAAACAGAAAAATGGTATTTCTGTTTTTAAAATAAAACGTGTTGAATATATACATATCTTACAGAATTATTGTTTGGACCGCAAAATACTGACAAACCACGCGAGTTTGCGCAGCAAACGAGGACTGGATTATATCAGCAGCTTCAATCCGCAGCCGACAGTCGGCACCACGTACCGGTATCAGCCTCCTGTCAGTCGCAGCCAATGAGGTGCCGAGGTCTCAGTTTGACTGCAGTGGGGACGCAACTATTAATTATCATTATGTCTGGGTGCCAGCCCAGACATACTGTTCTTTCTTTTTCTTTCTTTCTTTCTTTTTCTTTCTTTCTTTCTTTCTTTCTTTCTTTCTTTCTTTCTTTCTCTCTCTCTCTCTCTCTCTCTCTCTCTCTCTCTCTCTCTCTCTCTTTCTTTCTTTCCGCCAAATTTGTCCGGAGCTTTTCTCTGACACCATGCAAGCTACACTTTTGCAACTTGGCAAGGTAATACACCTAGTAGGGAAGTTGTCTCTCTGATTTGGAATAGTGTTGATGTTCAAAATTATGCTAATTAGGGGCAATTAAAATTTTAAAAACTCCATATCTTCAAAACTATTATGGACAGATACGAAATTCAAAGTTCAGCATACAGGTTTGTGACATCTGCCAATCTAATGGACAGTAAACAAAAGTTGTAAAATCTTAAATTATGCTAATTAAGGCACTTTGAAAATTTAAGTCTTGAATATCTTCAAAACTATACTAGATAGAGATGCCATTCCAAATTCAATATATAGAGATGCATCCAATGAACCATGAACCAAACTTGTAGGATTAGAATTTATGCAAATTAGATTACCTAAAATTTAAATCTTGAATAAATTAAAAAAAATTATAGATAGAGATGCGGTTTAAAGTTCTGCGTATAGGTTCCTGCTATAGGCGCATCCAATGAACCATGAACCAAAATAATAGGCTTTGGAATTATGCAAATTAGATGAAAACACAAAATTTAAATCTTGAACACCTTCAAAATTATTATAGATAGAGATGCCATTCCAACTTCAATTCATAGATTTGTGCTATGGGCGTATCCAATGAACCATGAGCCAAAGTTGTAACATTTAAATTTATGCAGATTAAGAGTATACACAGAATTTCAATCTTGAATATTTTCAAAACAAAATTTCAGTCTTGAATATCCTCAACACTGGTATAGACAGAGATGCAATTCCAACTTCAATACGTAGGACTGTCCCATAGGTGCATGCAATGAAGCATGAGCTGAAGTTCTAACATTTACATTTATGCAAATTAGGTTAATACCCAAAACTTCAATCTTGAATATCTTCAAAACTATTATAGACAGTGACATGTTTTAAAATGGCAAATATATGTTTCTTAGGATGGCCTATCACATAGACATATTGTTGAGCCTGTTACTATGAACATTATGCAAATTTGAGACACTGGACAATTCAAATCTGTCATATTTTCTGACTGTGAGTGAGAGCATGTATAAGTGATTTAAGCTTGTATCTCGAAAACTGTGCATTTTTGGGCCACAATAACTATCAAACATGAATAGGAAATGGCATATGGGCTTTTACCTGGGGCTGTCCTTTTTTACCTTGAGTGACCTTGAAAGGTCAAATCAAGGTCACGCACCATAAAAATCTTTGTATATGGAAAACGGTGCACTTTAGGGCCATAGTTACTATTAAACATGAAAAGGAAATGAAATATAGGCTTTCATGTGGTGCTGTATTTTTTTGACCGTGAGTGACCTTGAAAGGTCAAAGCAAGGCCACACAGCATTAGAATCTCTGTATATGGAAAACGGTGCACTTTGGGGCCATAGTTACTATTCAATATGAATAGGAAATGACACATAAGCTTTCATCTGGTGTTGTCTTTTTTTATCTAGAGTGATCTTGAAAGGTCAAAGCAAGACATGTCTACGTATATCATTCTGCAACACTTTTCACCAACTTGGACATACTGTTAACATGCTATTACATATTTGGAGCTTATGTCACAACTGCATACATTGCATTGCAGTTTCTCCAGGCACCCAGACTGATTTGCTAACAAGCAGATCAAATTTTGTAGTCATGTGTGCTTCCAGTTCGTCAGTTATCAAATTCGTCTTCTCCCAGTCCAGACAGTCTAAATGGAGCGTATGACCAACATGTTAACGTTAACATCGCAGCAGGCCTACGTACCAAGGTTGTAGGACAAGGCGAACATTTTGGCACCATTACCATACCAATCGGTTTCGATCGTATATTATCGTAAATCAATACAAAGAAAAAAGAAAGAAATACTACGTGCGTAAGCTGCAGATTGAAGCCAAAGGTTTGACATTCAAATATACCTTTACCGGCTTACGTACCAAGGTTTTAGGACCAGGCGAACATGTTGGCACCATTACCACACCAATCGGTTTCGATCCTATATTATCGTAAATAAAAACAAAGAAAAAAAGAAGGAAATACTACATGCCTAGGCTGCAGATTGAAGTCAAAGTTATGATATTCAAATCTACCTTTACCGGCTTATGTACCAAGGTTTTAGAACCAGGCGAACATGTCACCATTACCACATCAATCGGTTTCGATCGTATATTATCGTAAATCAATACAAAGAAAAAAGAAGGAAATACTACATGCTTAAGCTGCAGATTGAAGTGAAAGGTTTGACACTCAAATCTACCTTTACCGGCTTATGTACCAAGGTTTTAGGACCAGGGGAACATGTCCACAACATTACCACACACCAATCGGTTTCGATCGTATATTATCATAAATCAATACAAAGAAAAAAGAAAGAAATATGACAACATGATTAGAATTGGATGTAGATTGGCCAAGTTATGACTGGATAAACTTTCAAAGGTGCAGGTGACCTTGACTTTTGAACTTTAGATGTCACATGTAAATTTTAGCATAATTTAAATTGCTACAACTTTTAGATTTAATTCATTAGCTGCGCAATGGTCAACAACCCCTTAGTAGAAGTTGGTCACATGTAGATTGCGCAGTGTTACAATACCCAAAATTTAAACCCAACATGAACCAAATCGGATGAAAATTGACCAAGTTATGGAGAGATGAAACTTTCAAAGGGCCAAATGACCTTGACCTTTGCCCTTTCGAGGTTACATGTTCTTATAAAAATGTGCAGTGCTGCGATACCTACAATTTGAGTCCAACTTGATTAGAATTGCATGGAAATTGGCCAAGTTATGACTGGATAAAACTTTCAAACATCCAAATGACCTTGACCTTTGACCTTGAGAGGTCACATGTAAAACTCAGAATGTGTAGTGTTACCATAGCTACCATTTGAGTCCAACATAATCAAAATTGGATAAAATTGACCAAGTTATGGCTTGAAGAAAGTTACCATGGAAAGTGGCCTTTGACCTTGAAATGACCTTTGACCTTGAGATGACCTCTACCTGAAGTGAGCCTTGACCTCAAAAATGACATTTTGGCTTAAAATTGAACTTTGACCTTGACATGACCTTTGATCTTGACATGACCTTGACATTTGTGATGACCTTTACCTTGCTATGATCAAACTCCTATACACTCGGAACCACATCTACTATAGTATATAAGATATTGAAGATTTAAAACTTTAATTAGCCCTCATTTGCATAATTTTGAAAAGCATGACCTCTCATTATAAAAAGGCCAGGGTTTATCCATAGAAGTATAATTGTGCCAAGTTTGGAGTTTCTACATGTAATACTTTTCAAATGAAATGTCGGAAAAAATTTGCCTGTAAAGAAAGACAGAAAGAAGAAAGAAAGAAAGAAAGAAATAAAGAATTCCTAGAAAAACAGAAAAGTGTGTGTCGACACACACACTTTAAAGAAAGAAAGAAAGAAAGAAAGAAAGAATTCCTAGAAAAACAGAAAAGTGTGTGCTGACACACACACTTTAACTAGGAAAGATGATTTGCTGCATAGCAAATCAGTGTGTGTGTCTTCAAAGCATATTGGTATGGCAAAGTACAACTATTCCATAAAACAGGAGTAGAAATTGGAATAGCATCTCTATCTATTGTAGCTTTGAAGTTATTCAAGATTTAAAATTTCTAATGGTGCAACTTAGCAATTTAAATTGTTACAACTTTTATTTTTAATTCATTAGGTGATTAGGTGCCAATGGTCAACAACCCTCTAGTAGAAGTTGGAATGAAATCTCTACTATACGGTTGAAAATATTCAAGATTGAAAATTTCAAATACCCCTAATTTGCATAATTTCAAACATCTTCATTTTTCTGTATAAAACAGTCAAACTCCTTGTATGGAGGTACAATCATGCCAAGTTTGGACTTACTATGTATAATAGTGTCCGAGAAAAGTGTCAGACAAATTTGCTGGTATAGAAGAAAGAAAGAAAAGAAAGAAAGAAAAGAAAGAAAGAAAGAAAAAGAGAGAGAGAGAAAGAAAGAAAGAAAGAGAGAGAGAGAGTGAGAGAAAGAAAGAAAGAAAGAAAAGTGTCTGTTGACACACACACTTTAATGATAGAATGCATGAGCAGGGATCTTGAGCATTTCCTGGACTGTGTAATCGTATATGAATAATGTAGCCCAAAATGTTTTCTTTAACAGCCACTGAACTGACTGGTGTCCAGAAAGAAAACATTAACTTATAATTAAATTGCCAAACAGACATAGCTATTGAATCAATGCAGCCAATGTTTATATGACAAAATTAACTCATTCAGTGATGAACCCAAAGGATATGCTCTTTGCTAATTCTTTCAAATTTGCATTGCTAATATAATGTGTGAAACAAATAAAAAAGGTCAGAATATCACAAATCACGAGCAGATATTATACTCTATTATGATTGTCAGAAATTTTAAATCAGAACCCCCTCATTTCAAAGATAAGAATACTCAGTATATCCCTTTGATACAAATTTTACCGACAGTAAATGAAGACTTCTGTCCTGAATGAGTCAAGGCATGCCACATTTTCAAAGGGTCATTTTGATGTCACATCTTGTAAAATATATACCAGGATTATGGCTTGTTTGCAATTTAATTGAGATGTGACACCCCTGTAAAAATGTCCCACAGGCCTTACGATGTTGATAAAGGCTGTGGATTATGAGTGAAATCTATCGGGGTTAATAAAATACACATAAACGTAAGGAGGAAAGGGTAGGGTTTATTTTGATGTGGTTACACTTGCCAGGACTTTGGAATACGCTGGCCATTTGTTACCAATCATTCACTGCCACTGCTCATGTGTGTTTGGTGGGGTGGCAGACACATAGCAGGGCCAGCTCCACAGTAAAATGGTGTCCCTTTAGCCGGATTATTTTGTAAAAAATCCAATTATTTGAGGCAACAAAAGTGAAAGTAAAACCCATATAAATGTCTACAGCAGCACCCATGTGGACCTGTTGACAAATACCACTAATTATAGCAGCCGGGTTGAGTGGCAGGGCTAAGAGGGCAGTGATAAGCTGTTTAGCCCACCGGCACTGTGGTCACAACTAATGAGACGGCCCCCAGAGCTCAATTTAGGTGGAATGGACTGTATGTAAGATATTGAAGATTTCAAACTTTAATTAGCCCTCATTTGCATAATTTTGAAAAGCATGACCTCTCATTATAAAAAGGCCAGACTTCATCTATAGAAGTATAATTGTGCTAAGTTTGGAGTTTCTACATGTAGTTCTTTTCAAATGAAATGTCGGACAAATTTGCCTGTTAAGAAAGAAAGAAAGAAAGAAAGAACTAGAAAAGATGATTTGCTGCATAGCAAATCAGTGTGTGTGTCTTCAAAGCATATTGGTGGGGCAATGTACAACTGTTCCATAACACAGGAGCAGAAGTTGGAATGGCATCTCTATCTATTATAGCTTTGAAGTTATTCAAGATTTAAAATTTCTAATGCTGCTATTTAGCATAATTTAAATTGCTACAACTTTTAGTTTTAATTCATTAGCTGCGCAATGGATAACAACCCCTTAGTAGAAGTTGGTCACATATAGATTTCGCAGTGTTAAAATGCCCAAAATTTAAACCAAACATGAACCAAATCGGAGGAGAATTGACCAAGTTATGGCAAGATGAAACTTTTAAAGGGCCAAATGACCTTGACCTTTTCCCCTTTTGAGGTAACATGTGCTTATAAAAATGTGCAGTGTTGCAATACCTACAATTTGAGTCCAACTTGATTAGAATTGGATGGAAATTGGCCAAGTTATGACTGGATGAAACTTTCAAAGGTCAAAATGACCTTGACTTTTGACCTTTAGAGGTCACATGTAAAATGCAAAATGTGTAGTGTTACCATAGCTACCATTTGAGCCCAACATGATCAAAATTGGATAAAATTGACCAAGTTACGGCCAGAAGAAAGTTACCATGGAAAGTGGCTTTTGACCTCGAAATAACCTTTGACCTTGAGATGACCTCTACCTGAAGTGAACCTTCACCTCAAAAATGAAATTTTGGCTTAAAATTGACCTTTGACCTTGACATGACCTTGACATTTGAGATGACCTTTACCTTGCTATGATCAAACTCCAATACACTCGGAACCACATCTACCATAGTATATAAGATGTTGAAGATTTAAAACTTTAATTAGCCCTCATTTGCATAATTTTGAAAAGCATGACCTCTCATTACAAAAAGGCCAAACCTCATCTATAGAAGTATAATTTTGCCAAGTTTGGAGTTTCTATGTGTAACACTTTTTAAATAAAATGTCGGACAAACTTGTCTGGAAAGAAAGAAAGAAAGAAAGAAAGAAAGAAAGAAAGAAAGAAAAAAAGAAAGAAAAACAATATGTCTGTGTTGGCACACAGACATTAAGAAAGAAAGAAAGTGAGAAAGAAAGAAAGAAAGAATTTCTAGAAAAACAATATGTCTGTTGGCACACATCCATAAAAAAGGAAAGAAAGAAAGACAACATTTTTGATAGTATGAAATGATATATAAACTACCACAGACTGTGTCATCATTCTTTTCCATTTCATTCTCATGAACCAAGTAATCTTCTAAGCATGATACAACTTGTAGACGTCAGTCTATTCATACTTGTGCATGCTTTGTTTACATTGAACACTGACCTGGCTACCCGTGGCTTGTACGATATCCTAACCTTGCAACCTCACTGCAAGGAAAGCTACAGCTTCCTGTGGCTTTCAGTTGAATCTGTTATGTCTTACCCAATTAACTAATTATGTGTTGTTCCAATGTTCTAAGTTACGTTTTGTCTGTCTTGTGCAAACATGACAAAAGCAGTCACACACGGCATTCTGTGTGCTACTCAGGGGCACACATACAGACAAGCATGCTGCCCGTAGCCTGATATCAAACTCTCTTATCTGGGCTAAAAGTATCAATTACCAAAGCGGACCCCAGAATCTTGACTGATTAAAGTGTGTGTGTCAGCACACACTTTTCTGATTTTCTAGGAATTCTTTATTTCTTTCTTTCTTTCTTTCTTTCTTTCTTTCTTCTTTCTTTCTTTCTTTCTTTCTTTCTTTCTTTCTTTCTTTCTTTCTTTCTTTCTTTCTTTCTTTCTTTCTTTCTTTCTTTCTTTCTTTCTTTCTTTCTTTCTTTCTTTCTTTCTTTCTTTCTTTCTTTACCGGCAAATTTGTCCGACATTTCATTTGAAAAGTATAACACGTAGAAACTCCAAACTTGGCACAATTATACTTCTATGGATAAAGTCTGGCCTTTTTATAATGAGAGGTCATGCTTTTCAAAATTATGCAAATGAGGGCTAATTAAAGTTTTTAGATCTTCAATATGTTATATACTATACAGTATGTGTCTGCCACCCCACCAAACACACACGACCAGTGACAGTGAATGATTGGTATCAAATGGCCAGCTTATTCCAAAGTCCTGGCAAGTGTAACCACATCAAAATAAACCCTACCCTTTCCTCCTTAAGTTTATGTGTGTTTTATTACCCCCAATAGAATTCACTCATAATCTAGAGCCTTTATCAACACCGTAAGACCTGTGGGACATTTTTACAGGGGTGTCACATCTCAATTAAACTGCAAACAAGCCATAATCCTGGTATATATTTTACAAGACGTGACATCAAAATGACCCTTTGAAAATGCGGCATGCCTTGACTCATTCAGGACAGAAGTCTTCATTTACTGTCAGTAAAATTTGTATCAAAGGGATATACTGAGTATTCTTATCTTTTAAATTAGGGGGTTCTGATTTAAAATATCTGACAATCATAATAGAATATAATATCTGCTCATGATTTGTGATATTCTGACCTTTTTTATTTGTTTCACACATTGTATTAGCAATGCAAATTTGAAAGAATTACAAAGAGCATATCCTTTGGGTTCATCACTGAATGAGTTAATTTTGTCATATAAACATTGGCTGCATTGATTGAATGGCTATGTCTGTTTGGTCATTTAATTATAAGTTAATGCTTTCTTTCTGGACACCAGTCAGTTCAGTGGCTCTTAAAGAAAACATTTTGGGCTACATTATTTATATACAATTACACAGTGGAGGAAATGCTCAAGATCCCTGCTCATGCAGTCTATCATTAAAGTGTGTGTGTGTCAACACACACTTTTCGTTCTTTCTTTCTTTCTTTCTTTCTTTCTTTCTTTCTTTCTTTCTGAATTTGAAATTTTCAATCTTGAATATCTTCAACAGTATAATAGAGATGTCATTCCGACTTCTACTAGGGGGTTGTTGACCATTGGCACCTAATCACCTAATGAATTAAAAACAAAAGTTGTAGCAATTTAAATTATGTAAAAAAGCACCATTAGAAATTTTAAATCTTGAATAACTTCAAAGCTATAATAGACAGAGATGCCATTCCAACTTCTACTCCTGTTTTATGGAATAGTTGTACATTGCCATACCAATATGCTTTGAAGACACACACACTGATTTGCTAGCAAATCATCTTTCCTAGTTCAATCTTTGAAGCCTTTGGTACTTCACATTCCATTACGCTTATGGCTAGTTTTAACAAAAAGGCCTGAATGAGCTTGACCTTTAATCTTTAGGCATTGCATGTAAATTACAAAAATATGCAGTGTTACAATACCTACAGGTTGGGTCCAACATGGTTAACATTGGTTGAAAATTGACCGAGTTATGGCTAGATGAAAATTTCAAATGTGAAAATGACATTGACCTTTGACCTTTAGAAGTCACATGTAAATTACAAAAATGTGCAGTGTTACCAACATATTAATCGAAGTTGGATTGATTACCTGTACCCTATAATATTTTTGGAGATATTCAAGATTTAAATTTTCAAATGACCCTAATTTGCATAATTTTCAAAACCGTTGAACCTCTTTACAAAAAGACCAGGCTTCATGTATGGAAGTATAATCATGCCAAGTTTGGAGTTTCTATGTAAAATACTTTTCAAATGAAATATCGGACAAATTTGCCAGTAAAGAAAGAAAGAAAGAAGAAAGAAAGAAAGAAACTAGAAAAGATGATTTGCTGCATAGCAAATCAGTGTGTGTGTCTTCAAAGCATGTTTGTATGGCAATGTACAACTATTCCATAAAACAGGAGTAGAAGTTGGAATGGCATCTCTATCTATTATAGCTTTGAAGTTATTCAAGATTTGAAATTTCAAATGCCCCTAATTTGCATAATTTTAAACATCATCATTTCTGTGTATAAAAAGGCCAAACTCCTTGTATGGAGGTACAATCATGCCAAGTTTGGAGTTTCTATGTATAGTAATGTCCGAGAAAAGTGTCAGACAAATTTGCTGGTAAAGAAGAAAGAAAGAAAAAAGAAAGAAAGAAAGAAAGAAAGAAACTGGAAAAGAAGATTTTTTTTAATATGTCTGTGTGCCTTCAAAGGTTGTAGATATTATATGCTACAACTTTTGTCCTTTGGTACTTCACATTCCATTAAGCTTATGGCTGCATGCAAATTTCAAAGTCCAAATGACCTTGACCTTTGACCTTTACCGGTCATATGTAAATTGCACAGTGTTACAATACCCACAATTTGAGCCGGACATGAACCAAATCGGAGTAGAATTGACCAAGTTATGGCAAGATGAAACTTTCAAAGGATCAAGTGACCTTGACCTTTGCCTTTTTGAGGTTACATGTTCTTATAAAAATGTACAGTGTAGCAATACCTACAATTTGAGTCTTACATGATGAAAACTGGATGGAGATTGGCCACGTTATGATTGGATGAAACTTTCAAAGGTCCAAATGACCTTGACCTTTGAACTTTAGAGGTCACATGTACATTTAAAATATTTGCAAGGTTACAATAGCTACAATTTGAGCCCAACATGATGAAAATTGGATAAAAATTGACCAAGTTATGGCCAGAAGAAAGCCTGCACCGAAAGTGGCCTTTGACCTTGAAATGACCTTTGACCTTGAGATGACCTCTACCTGAAGTGAACCTTGACCTCAAAAATAACATTTTGGCTTAAAATTGACCTTTGACCTTGATGTGACCTTTGACCTTGACATGACCTTGACATCTGAGATGACCTTTACCTTGCTATGATCGAACTCCTATACACTCGGAACCACATCTACTATAGTATATAAGATATTGAAGATTTAAAACTTTAATTAGCCCTCATTTGCATAATTTTGAAAAGCTTGACCTCTCATTATATACTGAACCCCAATGAAAAGTATCCACATGCCAATTTTGAAGTATTTTATTGTTTATACTTGAAACATTTCATACCTAGACGTGCTTAGAACTTAACAAAGCATTCACTTTTCTGGCGTAAAAATAATGTCACGCTCTACCGACATTAACGTCACTTACAGGCAAAAAATGTCATTAACTGCCCTAATTGAAAGTCACACAAATTTTTCTGTTCAATATGGGATGTGGCCACCTCGAGCATCAACACATGCTATACATCTGCGGCGCATACTGCTGACCAGGGTTTGAATTCTGTGTTGGCGAACATTATTCCATTCTTCCTGCAGAGCTTGGATCAGCTGGTTTCGGGTAGTAGGCCTAGGTGTCCTCCGTTGAATACCTTGGCCTAACTGATCCCACAAATGTTCAATAGGGCTCAGATCGGGTGAGAACGCTGGCCATTCCATGACATTGATGTTGTTCTCATTGAGAAAGTTCATTGTTAATCTTGCAGAGTGTGCACGTGCATTGTCCTGCTGAAAGATCGCCAGATCTTGATGCTGCTCCATAAATGGGACCATGTGCGGCTCCAGCACCTCATCAATGTACCGCCTAGCATTGAGGATCCCTTGAATGACCACTAGGGGTGTCCGGTAGCGGTTGCTGATGCCTGCCCACACCATGACAGAGGGTCCACCCCATCGATCTGCCTGACGGACACAGGCATCTGCATATCTCTCCCCAGTCCGGCGCCACACACGTTCTCTGCCATCTGCTCTGCTGACACAAAAACGGGACTCGTCAGTAAAAAGGACGGTATTCCACTGCTGGCGAGTCCACCTGGAGTGTGCTCTACACCACTGCAGTCGTCTTTCTCTTCTGGGTTGGGTCAGCAGGTTACCCCTGTAAGGTCTTCTGGCTGTTAGGCCACTGCTCCTCAGTCGCCTCTCCACAGTAGAACTACTGACAGGACGGTGATTCACCCCTTGAGTCTCACGGGCTGTTTGGGCTGCTGTACGGAAACGGTCTCGCAGGTGCATCAGCCGGATGTGACGGTCTTGGCCAGGTGTTGTCACTCTTTCTCGGCCAGGCCTAGGCCGATCATCTACGGATCCAGTTTCTTGTTGCCGTTCAATTAGTCGTTGGATGGTGCGCCGAGTACACCCCATTCTTTGTGCGATTTGAGTGATTGGGACTCCACCCTCTGCAAGCCCCAAAGCATGGTGTCTTTGACCTTGGCTCAGACGCGGCATGATCGCCTCAACACACCTGAGACCACTGGCTTTTTTCTTGGCTGAACATCCCTTTTTAAAGCCACCGAAAACATCAGGTCATTTTAGCCATCCAATAGGAGTGGTGGTCAGAAGCCATATTCGGTGCACAAAAGTCACATGCATTATGTAACAACCCAGCAAAAGTTAAAAAGTTGTCCTGAATGACCCTGATGTAGGCTCCAAACCATGCATATATGCACACACAGTACTTAGTAACTTACAAAATTAATGTGTTAATTTTTTTATGTGGATACTTTTCATTGGGGTTCAGTATAAAAAGGCCGGACTCTATCCATAGAACTATAACTGTGCCAAGTTTGGAGTTTCTACATATAATACTTTTCAAATGAAATGTCGGACAAATTTGCCGGTAAAGAAAGAAAGAAAGAAAGAAGAAAGAAAGAAACTAGAAAAGATGATTTGCTGCATAGCAAATCAGTGTGTGTGTGTCTTCAAAGCATATTGGTATGGCAATGTACAACTATTCCATAACACAGGAGTAGAAGTTGGAAAGGCATCTCTATCTATTACAGCTTTGAAGTTATTCAAGATTTAAAATTTCTAATGCTGCTATTTAGCATAATTCAAATTGCTACAAGTTTTCCTTTAGATTCATTACATGCCCAATGGTCAGGAACCCCCTAGTAGAAGTTAAACTGACATGAACATGAACCAAATCGGATGAAAATTTACCAAGTTATGGCAAGATGAAACATTCAAAGGGCCAAATGACCTTGACCTTTGCCCTTTCGAGGTCACATGTTCTTACAAAAATGTGCAGTGTTGCAATACATACAATTTGAGTCTAACATGACTAGAATTGGATGGAAAATAGCCAAGTTGTGACTGGATGAAGCTTTCAAAGGTTCAAATGACCTTGACCTTTGACCTTTAGAGGTCACACATAAATTTTAAAATATGCAGGGTTACAATAGCTACAATTTGAGCCCCACATGATCAAAATTGGATAAAAATTGACCAAGTTATGGCTAGAAGAAGGCCACCAAGGAAAGTGGTCTTTAACCTTGAAATGACCTTTGACCTTGTGATGACCTCTACCTGAAGTGAACCTTGACCTCAAAAATGACATTTTGGCTTAAAATTGACCTTTGACCTTGACATGACCTTTGACCGTGACATGACCTTGACATTTGAGATGACTTTTACCTTGCTATGATTGAACTCCTATACACTCGGGACCACATCTCCTATAGTATATAAGATATTGAAGATTTAAAACTTTAATTAGCCCTCATTTGCATAATTTTCAAAAGCATGACCTCTCATTATAAAAAGGCCAGAATTTATCCATAGATGTATAATTGTGCAAAGTTTGGAGTTTCTACATGTAATACTTTTCAAATGAAATGTCGGACAAATTTGCCGGTAAAGAAAGAAAAAAAGAAAGAAAGAAAGAAAGAAAGAAAGAAAGAAGAAAGAAAGAAAGAAAGAAACTAGAAAAGATGATTTGCTGCATAGCAAATCAGTGTGTGTGTCTTCAAAGCATATTGGTGTGGCAATATACAACTATTCCATCACACAGGAATACAAGTTGGAATGGCATCTCTATCTACTAAGGCTTTGAAGTTAGTCAAGATTTAAAATTTCTAATGGTGCTATTTAGCATAATTTAAATTGCTACAACTTTTTGTTTTAATTCATTAGCTGCGCAATGGTCAACAACCCCTTAGTAGAAGTTGGTCACACGTAGATTGCGCAGTGTTACAATACCCAAAATTTAAACCCAACATGAACCAAATCGGATGAAAATTGACCAAGTTATGGCAACATGAAACTTTCAAAGGGCCAAATGACCTTGACCTTTGCCCTTTCGAGGTTATATATTCTTATAAGAAAGTAGCAGTGTTGCAATACCTACAAATTGAGTCCAACTTGATTAGAATTGGATGGAAATTGGCCTAGTTATGACTGGACAAAACTTTCAAACATCCAAATGAACTTGACCTTTGACCTTGAGAGGTCACATGTAAAATGCAAAATGTGTAGTGTTACCATAGCTACCATTTGAGCCCAACATGATCAAAATTGGATAGAAATTGACCAAGTTACGGCCAGAAGAAAGTTACCATGGAAAGTGGCCTTTGACCTTGAAATGACCTTTGACCTTGAGATAACCTCTACCTGAAGTGAACCTTGACCTCAAAAATGACATTTTGGCTTGAAATTGAACTTTGACCTTGACATGACCTTTGACCTTGACATGACCTTGACATTTGTGATGACCTTTACCTTGCTATTATCAAACTCCTATACACTTGGAACCACATCTACCATAGTTTATAAGATATTGAAGATTTAAAACTTTAATTGGCCCTGATTTGCATAATTTTGAAAAGCATGACCTCTCATTATAAAAAGGCCAGACTTTGTCTAAAGAAGTATAATTGTGCCAAGTTTGGAGTTTCTACATGTAATACTTTTCAAATGAAATGTCGGACAAATTTCCCTGTAAAGAAAGACAGAAAGAAGAAAGAAAGAAAGAAAGAAATAAAGAATTCCTAGAAAAACAGAAAAGTGTGTGTCGACACACACACTTTAACTAGGAAAGATGATTTGCTGCATAGCAAATCAGTGTGTGTGTCTTCAAAGCACATTAGTATGGCAATGTACAACTATTCCATAACACAGGAGTGGAAGTTGGAATGGCATCTCTATCTATTATAGCTTTGAAGTTATTCAAGATTTAAAATTTCAAATGCCCCGAATTTGCATAATTTTAAACATCTTCATTTCTGTGTATAAAATGGCCAAACTCCTTGTATGGAGGTACAATCATGCCAAGTTTGGAGTTTCTATGTATAGTAGTGTCCGAGAAAAGTGTCGGACAAATATGCTGGTAAAGAAGAAAAAGAAAGAAAGAAAGAAAGAAAGAAAGAAACTGGAAAAGAAGATTTTTTTTAATCTGTCTGGGTGCCTTCAAAGGTTGTAAATATTATATGCTACAACTTTTGTCCTTTGGTACTTCACATTCCATTAAGCTTATGGCTGCATGCAAATTTCAAAGTCCAAATGACCTTGACCTTTGACCTTTACAGGTCATAAGTAAATATCACAGTGTTACAATACCCACAATTTGAGCCGGACATGAACCAAATCGGAGTAAAATTGACCAAGTTATGGCAAGATAAACTTTCAAAGGGTCAAGTGACCTTGACCTTTGCCTTTTTGAGGTTATATGTTCTTATAAAAATGTCCAGTGTAGCAATACCTACAATTTGAGTCTAGCATGATGAAAACTGGATGGAGATTGGCCACGTTATGATTGGATGAAACTTTCAAAGGTCCAAATGACCTTGATCTTTGAACTTTAGATGTCACATGTACATTTATAAATGTGCAAGGTTACAATAGCTACAATTTGAGCCCAACATGATGAAAATTGGATAAAAATTGACCAAGTTATGGCCAGAAGAAAGCCTGCACCGAAAGTGGCCTTTCACCTTGAAATGACCTTTGACCTTGAGATGACCTCTACCTGAAGTGAACCTTGACCTCAAAAATAACATTTTGGCTTAAAATTGAACTTTGACCTTGACATGACCTTTGACCTTGACATGACCTTGACCTTTGAGATGACCTTTACCTTGCTATGGTCAAACTCCTATACACTCGGAACCACATCTACTATAGTATATAAGATATTGAAGATTTAAAACTTTAATTAGCCCTCATTTGCATAATATGGAAAAGCTTGACCCTTCATTATAAAAAGGCCAGACTTTATCCATAGAAGTATAATTGTGCCAAGTTTGGAGTTTCTACATATAATACTTTTCAAATGAAATGTCGGACAAATTTGCCGGTAAAGAAAGAAAGAAAGAAAGAAAGAAAGAAAGAAAGAAAGAAAGAAAGAAAGAAAGAAAGAAAGAAAGAAAGAAAGAAAGAAGAAAGAAAGAAATAAAGAATTTCTAGAAAAACAGAAAAGTGTGTGCTGACACACACACTTTAATAAAGAATTCCTAGAAAAACAAAAAAGTGTGCGTTGACACACACACTTTAATAAAGAAAGAAATAAAGAATTCCTAGAAAAACAGAAAAGTGTGTGCTGACACACACACACTTTAATAAAGAATTCCTAGAAAAACAGAAAAGCGTGCGTTGACACACACACTTTAATAAAGAATTCCTAGAAAAACAGAAAAGTGTGTGCTGACACACACACTTTAACTAGACTGCATGAGCAGGGATCTTGAGCATTTCCTGGACTGTGTAATTGTATATAAATAATGTAGCCCAATATGTTTTCTTTAAGAGCCACTGAACTGATTGGTGTCCAGAAAGAATGAGTCAAGGGATGCCTCATTTTCAAAAGGTCATTTTGATGTCACATCTTGTAAAATACATACCAGGATTATGGCTTGTTTGCAGTTTACTTGAGATGTGACACCCCTGTAAAAATTTAGCAATGCATTTGTTACCCCTAACTATATATATGGAACATTTTGAAATCCCTGCCAGTGCCTGATGAGACCTAGACAGGTCGAAACGCGTCGCACAGTTTCCAGTTGCCTCTTCTTGGCTACTTGCTTTGTCTAAATCACCCCTGTAAAAATGTCCCACAGGTCTTAAGATGTTGATAAAGGCTGTGGATTATGAGTGAAATCTATTGGGGTAATAAAATACACATAAACTTAAGGCGGAAAGGGTAGGGTTTATTTTGATGTGGTTACTCTTGCCAGGACTTTGGAATAAGGTGGCCATTTGATACCAATCATTCCCTGTGACTGGTCATGTGTGTTTGGTGGGGTGGCAGACACATAGCAGGGCCAGCTCCACAGTAAAATGGTGTCCCTTTAGCCGGATTATTTTGTAAAAAATCCAATTATTTGAGGCTACAAAAGTGAAAATAAAACCCATATAAATGTCTACAGCAGCACCCATGTGGACCTGTTGACAAACACCACTAATTATAGCAGCCGGGTTGAGTGGCAGGGCAAAGAGGTCAGTGATAGGCTTTTTGGCCCACCACCACTGTGGTCACAACTAATGAGACGGCCCCCAGAGCTCAAGTTGGAATGTACTGTATAGTGTATAACATATTGAAGATTTAAAACTTTAATTAGCCCTCATTTGCATAATTTTGAAAAGCATGACCTCTCATTATAAAAAGGCCAGACTTTATCAATAGAAGTATAATTGTGCCAAGTTTGGAGTTTCTACGTGTTATACTTTTCAAATGAAATGTGGGACAAATTTGCCTGTAAAGAAAGAAAGAAAGAAGAAAGAAAGAACTAGGAAAGATGATTTGCTAGCAAATCAGTGTGTGTGTCTTCAAAGCATATTGGTATGGCAATGTACAACTATTCCATAAAACAGGAGTAGAAGTTGGAATGGCATCTCTATCTATTATAGCTTTGAAGTTATTCAAGATTTAAAATTTCTAATGGTGCTTTTTTACATAATTTAAATTGCTACAACTTTTATTTTCAATTCATTATGTGTTTAGGTGCCAATGGTCAACAACCCCCCAGTAGAAGTTGGAATGATATCTCTATTATACTGTTGAAGATATTCAAGATTGAAAATTTCAAATGCCCCTAATTTGCATAATTTTAAACATCTTCATTTCTCTGTATAAAACAGTCAAACTCCTCGTATGGAGGTACAATCATGCCAAGTTTGGACTTACTATGTATAATAGTGTCCGAGAAAAGTGTCGGGAGAAATTTGCTGGTATAGAAGAAAGAAAGAAAGAAAGAAAGAAAGAAAGAAAGAAAGAAAGAACAGTATGTCTGTGTTTGCACAGAGACATGATAGAATGCATGAGCAGGGATCTTGAGCATTTCCTTGACTGTGTAATTGTATATAAATAATGTAGCCCAAAATTTTTTTCTAAGAGCCAGTGAACTGACTGGTGTCCAGAAAGAAAACATTAACTTATAATTAAAGTACCAAACAGACATAGCTATTCAATCAATGCAGCCAATGTTTATATGACAGAATTAACTCATTCAGTGATGAACCCAAAGGATATGCTCTTTGCTAATTCTTTCAAATTTGCATTGCTAATACAATGTGTGAAACAAAAAAAAAGGTCAGAATATCACAAATCATGAGCAGATATTATATTCTATTATGATTGTCAGATATTTTAAATCAGAACCCCCTCATTTCAAAGATAAGAATACTCAGTATATCCCTTTGATACAAATCTTACTGACAGTAAATGAAGACTTCTGTCCTGAATAAGTCCAGGGATGCCGCATTTTCAAAGTGTCATTTTGATGTCACATCTTGTAAAATATATACCAGGATTATGGCTTGTTTGCAGTTTAATTGAGATGTGACACCCCTGTAAAAATATCCCAAAGGTATTACAATGTTGATAAAGGCTCTAGATTATGAGTGAAAACTATTGGGGGTAATAAAATACACATAAACTTAAGAGGAAAGGATAGCGTTTATTTTGATGTGGTTACACTTGCCAGGACTTTGGAATACGCTGGCCATTTGATACCAATCATTCACTGTCACTGGTCATGTGTGTTTGGTGGGGTGGCAGACACATAGCAGGGCCAGCTCCACAGTAAAATGGTGTCCCTTTAGCCGGATTCTTTTGTAAAAAATCCAATTATTTGAGGCTGCAAAAGTGAAAATAAAACCCATATAAATGTCTACAGCAGCACCCATGTGAACCTGTTTACAAACACCACTAATTATAGCAGCCGGGTTGAGTGGCAGGGCAAAGAGGTCAGTGATAGGCTGTTTGGCTCACCGGCACTGTGGTCACAACTAATGAGACGGCCCCCAGAGCTCAAGTTAGGTAGAATGGACTGTATACTATATAACATATTGAAGATTTAAAACTTTAATTAGCCCTCATTTGCATAATTTTGAAAAGCATGACCTCTCATTATAAAAAGGCCAGACTTTATCTATAGAAGTATAATTGTGCCAAGTTTGGAGTTTCTACGAGTAATACTTTTCAAATGAAATGTCGGACAAATTTGCCTGTAAAGAAAGAAACAAAGAAAGAAAGAAAGAAAGAAAGAAACTAGAAAAGATGATTTGCTGCATAGCAAATCAGTGTATGTGTGTCTTCAAAGCATATTGGTATGGCAATGTACAACTATTCCATAACACAGGAGTAGAAGTTGGAATGGCATCTCTATCTATTACAGCTTTGAAGTTATTCAAGATTTAAAATTTCTAATGGTGCTATTTAGCATAATTCAAATTTCTACAACTTTTGTTTTAGATTCATTACATGCGCAATGTTCAGGAACCCCCTAGTAGAAGTTAAACTGACATGAAGGTGAACCAAATCGGATGAAAATTTATCAAGTTCTGGCAAGATGAAACTTTTAAAGGGCCAAATGACCTTGACCTTTGCCCTTTCAAGGTCACGTGTTCTTATGAAAATGTGCAGTGTTGCAATATCTACAATTTGAGACTAACATGATTAGAATTGGATGGAAAATAGCCAAGTTGTGACTGGATGAAACTTTCAAAGGTTCAAATGACCTTGACCTTTGACCTTTAGAGGTCACACATGAATTCTAAAATATGCAGGGTTACAATAGCTACAATTTGAACACAACATGATCAAAATTAGATAAAAATTGACCAAGTTATGGCTAGAAGAAGGCCACCAAGGAAAGTGGCCTTTAACCTTGAAATGACCTTTGACCTTGAGATGACCTCTACCTGAAGTGAACCTTGACCTCAAAAATGACATTTTGGCTTAAAAGTGATCTTTGACCTTGACATGACCTTTGACCTTGACATGACCTTGACATTTGAGATGACCTTTACCTTGCTATGATCGAACTCCTATACACTCGGAACCACATCTACTATAGTATATAAGATATTGAAGATTTAAAATTTTAATTAGCCCTCATTTGCATAATTTTCAAAAGCATGACCTCTCATTATAAAAAGGCCAGACTTTATCCATAGAAGTATAATTGTGCCAAGTTTGGAGTTTCTACATGTAATACTTTTGAAATGAAATGTCGGACAAATTTGCCTGTGAAGAAAGAAACAAAGAAAGAAGAAAGAAAGAAAGAACTAGAAAAGATGATTTGCTGCATAGCAAATCAGTGTGTGTGTCTTCAAAGCATATTGGTGTGGCAATGTGCAACTATTCCATAACACAGGAGTAGAAGTTGGAATGGCATCTCTATCTATTATAGCTTTGAAGTTATTCAAGATTTAAAATTTTTCATGGTGCTATTTAGCATAATTTAAATTGCTACAACTTTTCGTTTTAATTCATTAGGTGCGCAATGGTCAACAACCCCCTAATAGAAGTTGGTCACATGTAGATTACGCAGTGTTACAATACCCACAATTTAAACCCAACATGAACCAAATGACCTTGACCTTTGCCCTTTCGAGGTTACATGTTCTTAAAAAATGTGTAGTGTTGCAATACCTACAATTTGAGTCCAACTTGATTAGAACTGGATGGATGAAACTTTCAAAGGTCCAAATGACCTTGACCTTTGACATTTAGAGGTCACATGTTAAATTCAAAATATGTAGTTTTACCATAGCTACCATTTGAGCCCAACATGATCAAAATTGGATAAAAATTGACCAAGTTATGGCTAGAAGAAAGTTACCCTGGAAAGTGGCATTTGACCTTGAAATGACCTTTGACCTTGAGATGACCTCTGCCTGAAGTGAACCTTGACCTCAAAAATGACATTTTGGCTTAAATTTGACCTTTGACCTTGACATGACCTTTGACCTTGACATTACCTTGACATTTGAGATGACCTTTACCTTGTTATGATCAAACTCCTATACACTGCGAACCACATCTACTATAGTATATAAGATATTGAAGATTTAAAACTTGAATTCGCCCTGATTTGCATAATTTTGAAAAGCATGACTTCTCGTTATAAAAAGGCCAGACTTTATCCATAGAAGTATAATTGTGCCAAGTTTGGAGTTTCTACACATAATACTTTTCAAATGAAATGTCGGAAAAAATTTGCCTGTGAAGAAAGAAAGAAAGAAAGAAAGAAAGAAAGAAAGAAAGAAAGAAAGAAAGAAAGAACTAGAAAAGAAAATTTGCTTCAAAGTAAATCTGTCTGTGTGCCTTCAAAAGTTGTAAATATTAAATGCTACAACTTTTATCCTTTGGTACTTTACATCACTTTAAGCCTTTGCCTAAAGAAAGAAAGAAAGAAGAAAGAAAGAAAGAATTCCTAGAAAAACAGAAAAGTGTGCGTTGACACACACACTTTAATTAAGAATTCCTAGAAAAACAGAAAAGTGTGTGCTGACACACACACTTTAATTACCAAACAGACATAGCTATTCAATCAATGCAGCCAATGTTTATATGACAAAATTAACTCATTCAGTGATGAACCCAAAGGATATGCTCTTTGCTAATTCTTTCAAATTTGCATTGCTAATACAATGTGTGAAACAAATAAAAAAGGTCAGAATATCACAAATCATGAGCAGATATCATATTCTATTATGATTGTCAGAAATTTTAAATCAGAACCGCCTAATTTAAAAAATAAGAATACTCAGTATATCCCTTTGATAAAAAATTTACTGACAGTAAATGAAGACTTCTGTCCTGAATGAGTCCAGGGATGCCGCATTTTCAAAGGGTCATTTTGATGTCACATCTTGTAAAATATATACCAGGATTATGGCTTGTTTGCAATTTAATTGAGATCTGACACCCCTGTAAAAATGTCCCACAGGTCTTACGATGTTGATAAAGGCTGTGGATTATGAGTGAAATCTATTGGGGGTAATAACATACACATAAACTTAAGGAGGAAAGGGTCGGGTTTATTTTGATGTGGCTACACTTGCCAGGACTTTGGAATAAGCTGGCCATTTGATACCAATCATTCACTGTCACTGATCATGTGTGTTTGGTGGGGTGGAAGACACAGAGCAGAGCCAGCTCCACAGCTATATAACATATTGAAGATTTAAAACTTTAATTAGCCCTCATTTGCATAATTTTGAAAAGCATGACTTCTCATTATAAAAAGGCCAGACTTTATCTATAGAAGTATAATTGTGCCAAGTTTGGAGTTTCTACGTGTTATACTTTTCAAATGAAATGTCGGACAAATTTGCCTGTAAAGAAAGAAAGAAAGAAAGAAAGAAAGAAGAAAGAAGAAAGAAAGAAAGAAACTAGAAAAGAAGATTTGCTGCATAGCAAATCAGTGTGTGTGTTTTCAAAGCATATTAGTATGGCAATGTACAACTATTCCATAACACAGGAGTAGAAGTTGAAATGGCATCTCTATCTATTACAGCTTTGAAGTTATTCAAGATTTAAAATTTCAAATGCCCCGAATTTGCATAATTTTAAACATCTTCATTTCTGTGTATAAAACGACCAAACTCCTTGTATGGAGGTACAGTCATGCCAAGTTTGGAGTTTCTATGTATAATAGTGTCCGAGAAAAGTGTCGGACAAATTTGCTGGTAAAGAAGAAAGAAAGAAAGAAAGAGAGAGAGAGAGAGAGAGAGAGAGAGAGAGAAAGAAAGAAAGAAAGAAAGAAAGAAAGAAAGAAAGAAAGAAAGAAAGAAAGACAGACAGCCAGAAAGAAAGAAACTGGAAAAGAAGATTTTTTTAATCTGTCTGTGTGCCTTCAAAGATTGTAAATATTATATGCTACAACTTTTGTCCTTTGGTGTTTTACATTCCATTAAGCTTATGGCTGCATGCAAATTTCAAAGTCCAAAATGACCTTGACCTTTGACCTTTACAGGTCACATGTAAATTGCACAGTGTTACAATACCCACAATTTGAGCCGGACATGAACCAAATCGGATGAAAATTGACCAAGTTATGGCAAGACGAAACTTTCAAAGGGCCAAACGACCTTGACCTTTGCCTTTTTGATGTTACATTTTCTTACAAAAATGTCCAGTGTAGCAATACCTACAATTTGAGTCGAACATGATTAGAACTGGATGGAGATTGGCCACGTTATGATTGGATGAAACTTTCAAAGGTCCAAATGACCTTGACTTTTGAACTTTAGAGGGCACATGTAAATTTTAAAAATGTGCAAGGGTACAATAGCTACAATTTGAGCCCAACATGATCAAAATTGGATAAAAATTGACAAAGTTATGGCCAGAAGAAAGCCAGCACCGAAAGTGGTCTCTGACCTTGAGATGACCTTTGACCTTGAGATGACCTCTACCTGAAGTGAACCTTGACCTCAAAAATGACATTTTGGCTTAAAATTGAACTTTGACCTTGACATGACCTTTGACCTTGACATGACCTTGACATTTGAGATGACCTTTACCTTGCTATGATCGAACTCCTATACACTCGGAACCACATCCACTATAGTATATAAGATATTGAAGATTTAAAACTTTAATTAGCCCTCATTTGCAAAATTTTGAAAAGCATGACCTCTCATTATAAAAAGACCAGACTTTATCAATAGAAGTATAATTGTGCCAAGTTTGGAGTTTCTACATATAATACTTTTCAAATGAAATGTCGGACAAATTTGCCTGTAAAGAAAGAAAGAAAGAAAGAAAGAAAGAAAGAAAGAAAGAAAGAAAGAAAGAAAGAAAGAAGAAAGAAAGAAAGAAAGAAAGAAATAAAGAATTCCTAGTAAAACAGAAAAGTGTGATCTGACACACACACTTTAATAAAGAATTCCTAGAAAAACAGAAAAGTGTGTGCTGACACACACACTTTAAATACTACGTGCTTAAGCTGCAGATTGAGGTCGAAAGAATAACATTAAAATCTACCTTTACCAGCTTATGTACCAAGGTTTTAGGACCAGGGTGAGATGTCCGCACCATTACCACATCAATCGGTCTCAATCGTATATTATCGTAAATTCATATATAGAAAAAAGAAGGAAGTACTACTTGCGTAAGCTGCAGATTGAAATCAAAGGTGTGACATTCAAATCTACCTTTACTCATTTACATACTAAGGTTTTGGGACCACTGGGACATATCTGCACCAAAACCACACGAGTCGGTTTCGATCGTATACTATTGTAAATTAATCCAAAGAAAAAACAAGGAAATACTATGTGCGCAAGCTGCAGATTGAAGTCAAAGGTAGGATATTCAAATCTACCTTTACCAGCTTACGTACCAAGGTTTTAGGAGCAGGGGGACCTGTCCGCACCATTACCACACCAATCAGTTTCGATCGTATATTATCGTAAATCAATACAAAGAAAAAAGAAGGAAATACTATGTGCGTAAGCTGCCGATTGAAGTCAAAGGTCTGACATTCAAATCTACCTTTACCGGCTTACGTACCAAGGTTTCAGGACCAGGTGAACATGTTGGGAACATTACCACACCAATCGGTTTCAATCGTATATTATCGTAAATTAATACAAATAACTAGTATAACTCTCACGTATAACACTGCCCATTATTATATGGACAGCTGGAGATTGTTATGACTGACTAAGATGCAGCCGGGCCCAGTGTAGGAGTGCACCCAACCACAGGCTATATTTATATCACTGTGACACAGAAGAGGACGTTTCTCTGTGATCCTGGTCAAAGGACTAAAAAAACACAGGGACCCACCAAATCTGAAACAAAAACACATAACTTCAACAGAAGTTACATGTTTTTGTATGTGCGAAAGAATAAGTAAAACACAAACATGTGTAGTGGCCTGTAGTACCTAATATACAGTTTAAATCCCAGGGTGTTCATTTAGTATCTCAATTGTCGAGTGATACCATTATGACAGGAACAAAATGTAGGAGCCTAATAGAAAAAAAGATTTGCTTCAAAGCAAACCTGTCTGTGTGCCTTCAAAAGTTGTAAATATTAATTCCTACAACTTTTGTCCTGTGGTACTTCAAATTTCATTAAGCTGATGGCTGGACGAAATGAACTTGACCTTTGACATTTAGAGGTCATATGTAAATTAAAAAATTTACAGTGTTACAATACCTACAATTTAAGCCCAACATGAACCAAATCATATAAAAGTTGACCAAGTTACTACGGCTAGATGAAACTTTCAAAGGTCCAAATGACATTGACCTTTAACCTTTGCAGGTAACCTGTTATCACAAAAACATGCAGCGTTGTAATATCTACAAGTTGAGCCCAACATGATTAAAATTGGATGAAAATTGGCCAAGTCATGGCTGGAAGAAGCTTTCAAAGGTCCAGGTAACCTTGACCTTTGATCCTTGGAGGTCACATGTAAATAAGTAAAATGTTCAGTGTTACAATAGCTACAATTTGAGTCCAACATTATCAATATTGGACAAAAATTGAGTGAGTTATGGCTACATGAGAATTTCACAGGTCCAAATGACCTTGATGTTTGAAATTTATAGGTCACATGTAAATAACAAAAATATGTAGTGTTACTTTAGCAACAATTTGAGCCTAACATGATCAAAATCGGATATACATTGACTGAGTTATAGCTACATGAAAATTTCAAAGGTCCAAATGACCTTGACCTTTGACCTTAAAAGGTTACTTGTAAATTACAAAAGTATGCAGTGTTGCAATAACTACAATTTAGGTCCAACATGGTTAAAATTGGATGAAAATTGACAGAGTTATGGCTGGATGAAAATTTTAAAGGTCCAAATGACCTTGATTTTTGACCTTTACAGGTCGCATGTAAATTACAAAAATGTGCGGCGGTACAAACATATTCATTGCATTTGGATTGGTTTTCTGTACCTATAATTATTTTAGAGATATTCAAGATTTAAATTTTCAAATGACCTTAATTTGCATAATTTTCAAAACCACTGAACTTGTTTTTAAGAACTCCATACTTCATGTATGGAAGTATAATCATGCCAAGTTTAGGGTTTCTACGTATAATGGTTTTCAAATGAAATGTCTGACCAGGGACGTGCTATAGACGTCCCTGGTCTGACACATTTGCATGGAAAGAAAGAAAGGACGGAAGGAAGAAAGAAGGAAAGAATGAAAGAAAGAAAGCAAGAAAGAAAGAAAGAAAGAAAGAAAGAAAGAAAGAAAGAAAGAAAGAAAGAAAAAAATATGTCTATGTCCCAACAAAGACATATATATAATAGAAGACCTTGGATGCATAATACAGTTGCCTTGGTTCTTACACCGTCTGTAAACACTTGGAAGTTCCATTAAAAAAACATATGGACTTTGAAGGCCTGAAATTCATGGCTAGTCTTTTTAATCCTTGGCAAATCCCAAATTATCCTATTGCATTAGTTTTAAAATGGACTCCATTTTATCATTTTTACTCGTTATGCACCTTTCCTAATGGAGGAGTGGCATACAGAAATCGTTTTTTTCATCCAACCGTGTATCCATGCGGCCCTGTCCGTCTGCCTGTCTGCAATTGTGTCCGGTATATAATTTGCTTATACCTCAACTTAAATTAATGAAACTTTAAACGTAGATGAATCTTGACATAGGGTTGCATCATGTACCAAAATTAGGTCGCTAAGTCAAGTATCTGGGTCACAGTGACATATTCTTGTAAAATCGTGTCTGGATTGTATATAATTCCTTTACTATATGTAAGTTAGATTAATGAAACTTTACACAGATGCATCTGCACATAAGGGTGTGTTATGTACCGAAAGTAGGTCACCAGATGAAGTATCTGGGTCACGGTGACAAAATCATGTAAAACTACATAACACTTCATGGCCGGGCTGTAATTCTGTTGTCCTTTGAGTTAGATTACTAAAACTATAAACACAGGTGCAACCACACATAAGGGTGGGTCATGAACCAAAAGTAGGTCATCTGATCAACTATCTGGATCACGGTGACATATCCTTGTAAAATCATGCCAGAGCTATAGTTCTTTTATTATTTAATTTAGCTATATGAAACCCCACAAACACACACACATATATCTTGACAAAAAGTGTGTCATGAAACAAAATTAGGTCACTAGGTCAAGCACACGGACCTATAGAAAAGTCATTTAACATCTCGTTAATTTACACTTTTCTCAGGTATAAGCAGCACTAAGCTGTTTCTTCCTAATACACAAACTTTAGAGTACAAGGTTTGTAAATTTATCCAAATTACATAACTTGACAGAGCCAAACCAAACGAACATTCTTCTCAATCTACATTATCTTTGACTTTTTAGGGTCCTCCTATTTTCAAATTTTGGTCATCTAGCTCGTAAATTTAAAAAAACAACAACAAACAAACAAACAAACACTTTGGGGGGGCCTAATTGGAAAAGGTAAATCACATGTAGTTACAGCAGGAAAGTGCTAGAGAGGCATTTCCCTGGTTACAGCTAGTAGTTTGCATGACTTTTTGGACATTTCAATGTTAATGGTAAAAGTGTTGCTTGTATTTTAATTTAAGATAATGCTCAATGCAAAAGTTCAGAATTAGTAATTTAAGGAATACATTTTTATTTAATGAAATACATTAAAATTTTTATAGCCATCACATAAATAAAAACTGCAACTGATTCAATACTTCAGTTTCTCTGTCTACTGTCCTCGGTTACAGACTGTCAGAAGGGGCAATGATAGGAGTACATTATGATTCTCATTTTGTCCTAATGTTGATTCAAATGTAAGATCAAACATTGTATTTTCTCAGCGTAAGCACTACATGAATTATAATTGGCAACAGTCAACGTCGCATGAAAGACAAAGGAATGAAATATACATGTTTGCATATATGCAGTGACAGAATCTAAAATATGTACACTTGGTAATGTATATGAGCTGCCGGTTAGTCAGTATTACACAAAGGCCACTTTTAAATTGGTAAGGGTGATAAGGATCAGTATACTGCACAGAATGGGTAGCCGAATGAGCTGCCGAACTAGCGATGGGGACTCCAGCAGAATATACCGAGTCAGTGATCCTGGCTATTTTATCAGAGGATTGTTGTAAAACTACTGCCCCAATCCCCTGTCAGCCCATGCCACTTCCTTGCCCAGCTTGGCCTGACAAGGTACTTGTAAAGCGAAATTAGGGCAACAGCCACCTTAGTAACTTTTGACCAGTGGTTGCTCTCAGCTGAGAAGTATATGTAGGTTAATGTGATGGATCCGAGTTGTGTTATCAATCTTCTCAGCTTCGCACGGACAGGAAGCGTGTGTATTGGGGGAGGGGGCGGGTTAAGGGGAACCGCAAGTTTTTCATTATCCTTTCTATGCATCTTAAAAACTGAACAGTGACTGTATTATTAACCATTTCTAATTTGCTACAGTGGAACAAAGTAAACTAGAAAGGAAGATTTGCTTTAAAGCAAATCTGTCTGTGTGCCTTCAAAAGCTGTAAATATTAAATGGTACAACTTTTGTGCTTAGGTACTTCACATTGCATTAAGCTTATGGCTGGATGATATTTCCAAGTTCAAATAACCTTAACCTTTTACCTTTAACCTTTATAGGTCACATGTAAATTGCAAAAATGTACAGTGTTACAATACCCACAATTTAAGTCCAACATGATTAGAATTGGATGGAAATTGGCCGCGTTATGGCTGGGTGAAACTTTCAAAGGTCCAGATGACATTGACCTTTGACCTTTTGGGGTCACATGTAATTTTCAAAATGTGCAGTGTTGCAATAGCTACAATTTGAACCAAACATGATCAAAATTGGATACAAATTGACCAAGTTATGGCTAGAAGAAAGCGGCCATCGAAAGTGGCCTTTGACCTTGAATGACCTTTGACCTTGAGATGACCTCTACCTGAAGTGAACCTTCACCTCAAAAATGACACCTTGGCCTAAAACTGACCTTTGACCTTGACATGACCCTGACATTTGAGATGGCCTTTTCCTTGCTATGATCAAACTCCTACACACTCGGAACCACATCTACTATAGTATATAAAATATTGATCATTTAAAAATTTAATGAGCCCTCATTTGCATAATTTTGAAAAGCATGACCTCTCATTACAAAAAGGCCAGACTTCATCTATAGAAGTATAATTTTGTCAGGTTTGGAGTTTCTTTGTGTAATACTTTTTAAATAAAATGTCGGACAAACTTGTCTGGAAAGAAAGAAAGAAAGAAAGAAAGAAAGAAAGAAAGAAAGAAAGAAAGAAAGAAAGAAAGAAAGAAAGACAATATGTCTGTGTTGGCACACTGACATTAAGAAAGAAAGAAAGTGATAAAGAAAAAGAAAGAAAGAATTCCTAGAAAAACAATATGTCTGTTGGCACACATCCATAAAAAAGAAAAAAAGGAAAGAAAGAAAGACAACATTTTTGATAGTATGTAATGATATATAAACTACCACAGACTGTGTCATCATTCTTTTCCATTTCATTCTCATGAACCAAGTAGTCTTCTAAGCATGATACAACTTGTAGACGTCAGTCTATTCATACTTGTGCATGCTTTGTTTACATTGAACACTGACCTGGCTACCCGTGGCTTGTACGATATCCTAACCTTGCAACCTCACTGCAAGGAAAACTACAGCTTCCTGTGGCTTTCAGTTGAATCTGTTATGTCTTACCCAATTAATTAATTATGTGTTGTTCCAATGTTGTAAGTTATGTCTTGTCTGTCTTGTGTAAACATGACAAAAGCAGTCACACACGGCATTCTGTGTGCCACTCAGGGGCACACATACAGACAAGCATGCTGCCCGTAGCCTGATATCAAACCCAGGCTCTCTTATCTGGGCTAAAAGTATCAATTACCAAAGCGGACCCCAGAATCTTGACTGATACCATCTTTGAAGCCTTTAGTACTTCACATTCCATTACGCTTATGCCTAGTTTTAACAAAAAGGCCTGAATGAGCTTGACCTTTAATCTTTAGGCATTGCATGTAAATTACAAAAATATGCAGTGTGGCAATACCTACAGGTTGGGTCCAACATGGTTAAAATTGGTTGAAAATTGACTGAGTTATGGCTAGATGAAAATTTCAAATGTGAAAATGACATTGACCTTTGACCTTTAGAGGTCACATGTAAATTACAAAAATGTGCAGTCTAACCAACATATTAATCGAAGTTAGATTGATTACCTGTACCTATAATATTTTTGGAGATATTCAAGATTTAAATTTTCAAATGGCCCTAATTTGCATAATTTTCAAAACCGTTGAACCTCTTTACAAAAAGACCAGGCTTCATGTATGGAAGTATAATCATGCCAAGTTTGGAGTTTCTATGTAAAATACTTTTCAAATGAAATGTCGGACAAATTTGCCTGTAAAGAAAGAAAGAAAGAAAGAAAGAAAGAAAGAAATAAAGAATTCCTAGAAAAACAGTATGTCTGTGTTGGCACACAGACATAATGTACCTGCTATATGTGACGGTGCTATGAGCAGCCACATTGCTGTTTGTGGTTTGTTTGCTGTTTGCCTTGAACATCAACTCGATATCATCCCGGGTGAAATTTCACAGTGTGGCAAAGTTTCTCAAGTTAATCTCGAAATGAACCCGAGATACTTGTTCTGTGGCAAGGGTAGCATGAACATATCATAATGCAACACTGCCACAGTGCCACACTACCATAGCCACGTTTTCTGTTAAAGTCACCCTTTATTACACAGGAGACTAATTACTCTACAAACAAAAATAAAATTTTCTCCATAGTAACACATGATAGTTTGATCATGCTAAAAAGGCTGGTTTACATACAAGGACCACAAATGAAATACCCCCATTCCCCATCACCATATTAGTACCGAGTAGCAGCCTGCACCCATTTTCATATATATATAATATACAAAGTGTCATGCCTTACCAAGAATATAGGCAGAGGTTTGCTTATATTTTACTCGATTCACAACCACCTTTCTTATGATTTTTCATTGTACTTCATGTCTGCACTCAATTCATTAGTTGTATTTATAAATGCAGTGAGTTCATGGGGGTTTCTCACCACATTGTAGTATGTATATAATATATGTTAATAAATAGAAATCTACTTAGACATTCTATGCATCTGTGCTGTTTTCAAGATCTGTCGGATCTCTCAGTATTCAACTTCTATAAATCTGAGATGCTGGTTGCACATGCAACTTTTTCTGCATACAACATAAATCTGGACAGTGTTCTGTGGTCACCAGTGAACTTATGTGCAGCCTTGACCTGGGAATGAAATGTTACACATCTGTTCATAATGTCAGGGAGGAGGGTGAATGCACTATGTATCTGCAGTCGCCGCAGCCCCCCAACCCCCTCCCCCGGGGACCCCCCGCCAGCCCGCCCACCGGGCCCGGCCGCGGCCCCAGCACCCTCCCCGAGGGTGCCCCCCTGGCCCCGCTGGATCGGCCGAGCCCCCTCATCCGGGACCCCCCGCCAGCCCCCCCCGCCGGACCGGGCCAAACCCCCACCCCCTCCGTCCCGACAGCCTCCAGACCCCCACGAAGAGGCCGCCGCGGCCCCCACCCCCACCCTCCCGTTCTCCCCCAGACCCCCGCGAAGAGGCCCGGCGCGGCCCCCTGGGGGTAGTTGAAGAATTCCAGCACAACAAATTTTTGGGGGAAGGCGGAACCAGGGGTGACCGGCGCGCCAGGCCCCGAGGGGCGGCCAACCCCCTAGCCGCCCCGGGCCCGGCCTGTAAGCTTGTGTCATGCATACCTTTCCGACCCTCGATTAACAGATCCTGAAAATAGGAGTGTCTTCAACTAAGCGTCGCGCTCACGGCGCAGGGAGAGCATCAAGTCTCCGAAGGGCTCAGAGGAGCCGGCCCGCTTGAGGAATTCGATGCAGAGGTGACCGCAGACCGGGGGGTCCTGGCGACGTTGAATTTTGGTCGTGTTGTAGACCATGGGCATTTTGTCCGGCCCCCACCTGTTGCGCCAGTATGTTCCAAGCTCCCGGGGTGGTCGGAGACCGTAGGAATCAAAGTAGAGTATCTTTTCGGGGGCGACGGCCCAGGCCATCCAGTGGGTCCCGGGGCCGGCCGACGAGTCAAGGTTGAGCACGGCGCGCTCGCCCTCAATCGGCCCGCCGGGGAGGGAATCACGCATGTGAACCCCCCGCCAGCCGGGCATCTTGACTCGGCGGGCCTCGGCCTCGATGTCGATGTTGCTTAGCGGCGTGTAGGTTTCTTTGGCTTCGAGGCTAGACCTCGGCCGCCAGGGGGACCCAAGTATAGGCGGCCGCCCCTAACCTTGTCGGCGATCCCCTTGATAGCCGCGCCGCCGGCTGCAGCCGCTGCCCCAAGGCAGCCGGAGCTATGAGTGCAGGCCGAGCCGCGAGCAGGGGAAAGATACCGCCGTGCTTGCGCATGGCCTCAATCTGGCTCTTGGACAGGGAGAGCTCTGCGCCTTTGCCTGAGGCTTGGGCCTTGGCCAGGAGGCTGGCCTGTGTCTGGTTCAGCATAAGCGGCACGCCTGAGCTCCAGCGAACCTGCTCGGCCCACAGCCGTATGATTACGGCCCGGCCGGCGTTGACGGCGGCCATGAGTGAGGCGACCTGTCCGTCTGAGAGGCGGGTTCTATGCGTGATGTAGGTCATGTTGGTCTGCGGGGTATGTGGCAGGGGACGAGGAGTCTAATTGCTACCACTGGGGTAGAAGAGGTTCATTTTCATGCTATCGCTCTGGACCTGCATCAAGCGGTCGGACGTGATGAAGGCGTATAGGCTGAGTAGCCGTCGGGGACGGTTGCCCCGAGGGTGGCGCGAACAGTCAATTCTTTCACCGAATCGTTCAAGCCCTCGGCCTGGTGCTCCAGGTCAACGTGGATTATGGGGTAGAGACGCGAGAAATCGACCGCAGAGATCTGAGACCCCGAATTGACATCTTGATCTTTGCCGAGGAAGTCAAGCAGCCAGCCATAGACCCTCGAGAAGCATCCCTCGGTAAAGTTGAGGTCCAGGCTGGACTGGGGATAGCGATTCGTCCCGTGCGTGAGGCTGATGTCCTTCAAATCCAGGTTGTCGAAGATGAGGCCGCATTGTTTCTGATCCCCACGTCGAGTGCTCTTCTGAAAGGCGATGAAGACGTGTCTGGGCCGCTCAGAGCCCGAAACGGCGGTTATCTTCCAGTTTAGACTGCTGGTCGTCTGTTGGGCGAGGCTATCGATCTGCCCAGCCTGCCAATAGGCGGTGAGACTGCTGCTAGCGAGCAACTACTCCTGGGCCGCCGCTGCGGCCACGACGCTCAAGCTGACGGTCGGCATCCACCAGGATAGCTTGCTCAAAGTGACTTTGCCAACGTCGACACCGTCCTTGAGATGGATCACCTCGTCATCTGTTGCCCGCCGCGGCAAGAACAGCTGCCATTTAACCCCATAAAGGACCTTCCTCACGTCTCTGAAGAAGCCTAAGATGGCGCTAAGGGGGATTTTTACCGAAAAGAACCCGCCGTTGCTGGTGATGCTTTTGCGCAGAGCGAACCCCAGATTATAGTCGGGGCTGTCGGTGACGCCGGTAATGTTTCCGCCCTCGGTCACCAGTTGATACCGCTGGCTGTCGGCTTTGTCAGACGTGTCCTTTTACCAGAATCGGCCTGAACCGGCAGTCTTAGCGAAGTCGTCGCTGTAGCGGACCAGACCCTGAATCTGGGCCGCGACGTCGGGGTCCTGGTTGAGCGCTTCAACCTCGTTGCCTTTGGCAACCATGCGGATGTCAAAGAGACCAATCATGGTGTTCTCGAGGGCTACCTCGTCGGAAGCGGCGTAGGGAGTGCCGTCAGCCTTTGTTAGCCTGCCCCCCCCCCCACCTCGAGCCACGATTCGCAAGGGAGTGTCCATTGGTCCTGATTGCGGACGAGGAGCTCGATGTTTTGTCGGGCATCCGGCTGGGTGGCGCTATATTCGTAGAACTCCACATATTCGATCGAGGTCGCTTTCAGGGGCTTCTCGCCCAAGTCTAATATTTCTGGAGTCAGTGTCTGTAAACGATGCCATGTTGTTGGTTGTGTAACACATACATTATCCCCCCCACCCCGGCGGCTCTAATACGGGCGTCATCCTAGAATTGTGCAGCCCGATAGCCCTCGCCCCAGACAGTGTTCGCCAGGTTAGCCCGGTCGGACAGCAGCTCTCGAGCCCGGGCGCGCAGGGCCGCCTGGGCTGCCTGCCGTTGGTCGGCAAGCAGCCCCTTGGTCGCCCGCCAGAGACCAGCTGTAACGCTTTAGCGGTGAAGTCACGGGCCTTGCTCTGCAGGTCCCCCCGGGCGGCCTGCTTGCCCTGCTCCAAGAGCCGGGGGGCTTCTTGGACTGCCCGGTCTCGGGCGCCCTTGGCAGCGGCTGCGACCGCGTGGCCCGCCTTGCCGGCGATACCTCGAATCAGGCTGGGGATGCGGCCCACGATCTCGCGGATGACGTCCCCGATCCCGGATCCTTGAGCAGCGGGCGAGATGGCTATAAGTGGGCGGTGGTGGCCGAGGCCGGCGCCGACAACTCGAAGGGTTGAGTGCCTTGGTAGATACATGTTGCCCGCAACAGTCGTGTTATGACTAAAAAAGGGACGGGCTTCAAATCGCCGCTCGCCTAGGCCGCTCGGTCTCGGACGACCAGAGTAATGGTGAGGAGCTCACCGCGGAGGTCTATGAGGGCCCCAACCTGATCAGTGAGACGCACGTCGACTTTGTTGATCTGCGGGCCCTAGACGGGAAGCCAGATAAAGCTGCGGGGCTCGTATGACACCTTATAGCCCGGCATGACATTTGGGAAGAAGCTGGCGAGTGTGTAGCCCTGCGAGGCCGTGCCGGCGGACGTCGAGACGTAGCCCCCCTCCCCGAGCCCTGGGCACTGAAGGAGGAGCTCGTTGACCCTCGAGATCTGGACGATGTTGGGCGCTTCGTTGTAATGCTGGTCTAGGACACCGTGATTGTCGCACCAGCCGAGGATCGAGTGGAGCCCGGAGGCCGATATATCAACGTAATAGTTTGGGTTTGATATCGTGATAACCGCCCGTTGCGTTTCGAGATTGGCCAGGATCTCGATATAGTGTTGTTGGTTCACCGCGTCCCTGTGCCCGGCAGCGGCGAGTTGTCTCTGAAGCTCGTCGTTGATGGCCGCGAGTTCTTAGGCCCCCGTCGGGAGCGTGATGGTGAACGCCGGCGTTGTCGATTCAATACCGTAGACGAACGTATTGTTAGTGCTGTCGACATTGGGCCATGGGTAGGCGGTCTCAAGCTAGCTCAACGCGACTCCAAGACGCCTGCCAGGCGGCGGCCGGATGGGCTCGGGTAACTGAACGGTGAACCGAGTAGTCGAGGGCCCGGCGGGTGACGTGAGCGAGAGCGCCGTGTCAGTGCTCGGGCGGGAGAGCTCAATGAGACGCTCGAGTGAACGGTTTGTTTCACTGTCTGCCATGTCTATACCAGTCGTCTGGCCAGCTTTAAATGCAGGGGCTACTCGAAGAGCATGATGTATTCCTGGTAGAGACCCTCGTCGAAGACCCCGTCCTGGAGTAGTCGGGTGCAAAGGCCCCTCGCTTCGTTGCCCAGAGCCCTTGAGCTGTTTCCGGCCTCGCGAGCTGCTACGAGGAGCTCTAGTCGTCTTCTGGGCCGTTCAGGTATTTGATGCTCACCGCCGCGGGCTCGGGAGCTTTGGTTTGTTTACGGCTAGCAGGCTTTCGGCGGGCTCTTGTGTCCCTCAGGCCGCTCCCGGTTGCTGTGGGCTCCCACGACAGCTCGCGGGCTAGCTCGACCCGTTGCTGGGCCTCTGCTTCGTCGAAGAGTCTCACGCCGGCCTCCTCAGGCTCGCCAGCACCTCCGGTGACCCTCTCGAGAAACCTCCTGAAATTAGGACCGACTGCTTTCTTCTTCCCCGTCTGCTCTCGCCATACCCTACCCGGCCAGGCCCTTTTAGCGTCTGCGTTCCGCGTGGACCTTTTGTTTTGCACCACGAGGTCACGCCAGTTTTCGGGAAAGTCACGCGCGCACCCTTCGGCGTCTTCAGCAATGCGGCGGAGACCTGTCTTGTTGAAGATCATCCCCTCCTCTGGCTCGGCAGGGGCGGGCAGTGCCGCTGCGGGGTCGGGCAGTGTCGCCGCTAGGTCCTGGGGGAGACTCTCCAAAGCCTTATTCGTGGCCTTGCTGCTGCTAGCGGTCTCCCGGGTCGGCTCGAGTAGGAGGCGAAAGTCCTTCTCGAACGCGGTGTCCAGATCTTGGCGCTGGTTTTCAAACCGCTCGCGGAGAGCCTTCCGAGTCTCGACATATCGGCGGATCAGATCGCGCTTGTCATCGGGTGTAGTCATTGTGAATGTTCCACCTCCGTGTATCTCTGGAACGACGAAATCTCTAAAACCCGAACGATGCTTCCCGGCATAAGGTCGGGACGAAAGATCGAGGACCGCGAAGCTAAAAGGCTCGGCCGTAGCATCGGCGATGAAGCGTTGAAACTCGACGAGTGACATGTCTCCCGAGCACCACACGCTGTGAATCTTTCGAGCCGCATCCGTCTATACCGTGAAAGAGGACAAGGAGGTTTGCGTTGTCCCGCAGGCACTTCGGGGTGGCTGTGTATTTCTGAAATAGGTAGACCGTGTCGGCCCCCCTGTGCCGGCCTTGCGAGAACAGCTTCTTGGCCGTCTTCTGGTTCTCCAGCATCGCGTCATCATAAACCACTGTCGTGCGGGTCTCGGGGTCGATGTCTTCGGGCGGAGGGGCGTCCGCCACGTCCGGGATAAAGGCGACCGGGTCTTCGATGGCGGCCAGCTCGGCTTCGCTGGGCTCTCGCCACTCGACGTGCGCAGCGTCCACGAGTCGGGCAACCTTGGTCTCTACTAGCCCCCCGCCGAACTCCCTCAGGGGCTGGTATATCGGCTGCTCTTCGAGCCCGGGGCCGACTAGGGTCACGAGGTCCCAGCCGATGCCGAGGGCCGTGAGGAGGAGGTTAAGGAGCAAGTTTGTTTTGCCCGAGCCTGAGGGGCCCACAAACAACGCCCTCAGGCGGTTGGGCAGCAGCCAGTGGTGCCGCGGCGGCGCCGCGTCCTTTGGCGTGAAGTCTATAATGCGATCCATTGTGTTGGCCTGTTGACGTGTGTATTAGACGCCAACCGCCGAGCATTCAATACGCGCTTCTCATGGAGACCAGCTACTGTGGCAGCATATTTCTGTTTCTACAAGTTGCATTTTGAATAATCTTGCTTTATGGACTACAAATTTATGTAGAATTCCAAATTGAAAGGCTTGTATTTTACTTTCCACAGTGCATTTGAAAGATAAAATAAATATTTTAGGCCAGTTATTTTCAGCTATATTAAACATGGGTGTCCCAAGTTTCTAAACAAGTAGGAGAATCAGATATTTCATTATTAACAATGCACCAATAAATTTCCTTACAAGTAATGTCAGATATGAATTTTAGTTTACCATTTAGTCTGAATCTAGGTATTAAAGATGGTTCAAATGTCCTTATGACTTTACTACATTGTAACTGTTTCCAATGCCCAGGAATTGATAATCTAAGTGATAAATATTCCAGGAAATTTATCCTTATACTAAATTTTCTTTCTAAAACTTCTTGCTCCAAAAATACGCCATTCCCATCAACAATGTCATTAATGTATTTAACACCTTTCAAATACCAATGTTTATGAAATATAGTTTTTTTTGTCAATAGTGATAAAAGGATTAAACCATAAAAATTCATTACGAACTTCTTTTACGGTTTTTGGATGAAAATAATTTTGAAATGATTTCCAAGTATCTATCAATTCTTTGTAAAATAAAGGACAATCTAAATTCTTAAAATCAAAATCACTTCTGCTCAGAAATAAATCTTCTACCTTAATAAAAGGTATAAATTCTTGAAATACTGATATCCACTTAGCGTCACTGAAACCATACAACCTTTTAACCCAACTCAATTTTAGAGAATATACCCGAGTCTTAAATTGTATAACTTTCAATCCTCCTTTGTCCAAATTCTAATGCATAACAGAGCTCTTTACTTTTGTAGTTAACTTATTCCATACAAAATCATATATCATAGATTGAACATCTTTAATGAAATTATCTTCAATGAATATCAGTGAAGCAGGATACATAAGTTTGGAGATTGCAAGATTTTTAACAACTACATTTTTACCTATTAAAGACAAGTCACACATTCTCCATACTTTTAAAATTTCTTTAAAAGCATGTAATTTCACCTCAAAATTAAGTTTACTTATTTCCAATTCATTTTCGGCAAACGTGATGCCTAAAGTATGAAAATTTCCTTCTTCCCAGGAAACTGGGAGATCCAAATCTTGTGAAAACTTTGTTGCTCCAAGCCAAAACACTGTAGTTTTCTCTATATTACATTTTAAACCTGAACATATCTGGAAATCTTCAAAAACATTAAACAGCATTTTTACAGATTCTCTGTCTGTAACAAAACAAGTGGTGTCATCTGCCAATTGACTTATTTTAACAACTTTTTCACTAAAAATTAAACCTGTAATATCTTCCTTTGACCTAATCAGTTCTGCTAAGGGTTCTTCTGCTAAAACAAATAAAAAGGGGGCGAGAGGGCAACCCTGTCTTACACCACGGGATCGATGAAAGAATTCTGATGCATGACCATTAATGACACAACTACTGACTTCTGAGTAAATTATCTGAATCCACTTTCTAAAGTATGTACCAAAATTAAACGATAATAATACTTTATCTATGTAACTCCATTCTATAGTATCAAAAGCTTTTTCAAAGTCAACTAAAAGTAATAGTCCAGTTAAATTTCGATCCTTGTAATACTGTATTATATCAGAAATTAATCTGATGTTTTCCCCAATGTATCTTCCTTTAACATATCCAGTCTGATCTTCACTAATCAAAATAGGCAGAAAATTCTGTAATCGTAGGGCTAGAACTTTAGCTAAACTTTTATAGTCTATATTTAATAATGAAAGAGGTCGCCAATTTTTCAAATATATTTGAGGTTTACCCTTCTTTAGTATTAGTGAAATTACTCCTGTACGTTGATCTTACCATATTGAAATGCATAATTCAAACTTTCAAAAATTAATTTCTGTATGTCTGGCCAGAAAATTGATAAAACTCAGCAGAAAAACCATCAACACCTGGACTTTTTCCATTTTTAAACAATTTCAAGGCATTACCGCATTCTTCTATGGTCAATAAATTTTCACAACTGTGCTTTTGTTCTTCTGTCAATTTTGTTAAATTAGGATTTTCTAAAAATTGTTGAACTTTTTCATCATCACTCAATATTTCCCACTGTAAATTGCAAGAGGTATATGATTTCTCATAAAATCTTCTCTCTTCAGTTAAAATTTCTTTGGGGTCTGTAATTTCTACATCATTCACTGATAAATTTGTAATACACTTATTTTTGAAATTTCTTTTTTCTAAACCTAAAAAGTATTTATTACTTTTTTCCCCAAGTTCCATCCATCTTGCCCGGGATCGTAGCATAACACCTTTAGTTTGTTTGTCATTTATTTCATTCAACTCTTTTTCTATTTATCTTAATCTACTTTCTTCATTTTCACTTAATATTGGATTTCTGCATATATTCTTTAACTCTTTACGTAAATTTTGCTCTTGTTGTCTTTGAGTTCTGGCTTTTAATTTTGAAAATTTTATTGTCATTCCTCTAATTTCACTCTTTACTGTGTCCCAAATAAGACCTTTATTTTCTAAATCTTTATATTTTACTTGCATACTTGTATCAAATCTTTAACTTTTCCAACATATTCTTCATCATTTAACAGAGTAGAGTTAAATTTCCAGAAACCAGGTCCTCTTTTTTCAAAAAGATTTCCTTGCATTTGTAAAGATATAAGGCTATGATCTGTCTTTATAGATGGACGAATTCTATCATCAGTAACATTTAGAAATAAGAAAGAGGAGATTAACCAAAAATCCAATCTGCATTGTATTAAAGGGTTACGTTGCTGCCATGTAAAAACAAAATCGTCTGGATTTCTTGATCGCCAAACATCAATCAAATCTAGTTCTTCTATCAACAAATTATGAATACTGTGTGCATATTTAGAAATAGGTGATATATTCCCCCCCCCCTTTTATTTTTCAAATCTAATATTGTATTTAAATCTCCCCCAATAATAATGTTTTCTCCAGAAAATTCAACTATTTTTTCATACAGTGACTCCAAAAAGGTTAATTGTTCTTTTTCATAATTTTTTGTGGGTGCATAAATATTTACCAAAATGAACCTGGTACTATCTATAACAATATCTAAAATTAAGTATCTTCCATTTGAATCTGCAATCTCCTGTTGTATTGAGTAATCTAAATTGTTTGGAAGTAAAATGGTAACTCCTCGACTATTGCTTGTTCCATGAGAAAAAATTATATTTCCGCCCCATTCACTTCTCCATATTTTTTCACTGTGTATGGTGCTATGCGATTCCTATAAAAAACATATACCTGCATGAAATTTACGTAACCAATGAAATATAGCCCTACGCTTAAAAGTGTCGCCTAAACCTCTCACATTTAGCGAAGATAAATGAAAGTTAAATGCCATGCACTCTAGAAATCAAAATGCACATATATGTAACCGATGATGTATGTTTGGCCGTAAAAGACCAACATAGGTTTTAGCAGTATTAACAAAATACCGGTAACTGTAATTAAGGTCAATCACATGACAAATCCACAAGATTATGAAATCTATGAAAATAGTACAATGTACAAATAGTGTGAGAAATACCTGACTCAATGTTTCAATACACATAGTCATAATCAATAATGTTTTACTCAGTACATTAAAAGAAATCAACATATGCCTTTCAGTCAATACTAACTTTGAAACTGTATCATACACAACATTCAAATAGAAAAGAAAGCCAAAAGCGAAAAAATGGGAAACCATGCTTACTAATATTGTAAGGCAGAGAAAACTGAACATTTTCAAACACCCTCTTGGTTGGAGTATGATGGTAACTGGTCAGGAGAGTGAGGAAGCTAGGAAGAAAAATGGCGAATATTTACTTTAGAATTGTCCTAGACTAAATGACCGAATGGTCTTTTAATTCATAATGCTTAAGCAATTCAAAACAAGAACTGTATATCTTTTTGTTCTTTTGGCTACACAATATTAATGTCAATTGGAAGGGAGGAAGAAAAAAAAGAGAAAAAAAAGGATAAATCTCTTTAGAAGGCAGTGAGGAAGAAGCGTGGCAGAATCCCGTTCAGACCCGAAAGCCAACAGTACTCCCCACTGCGGCACGAAGCACTGGTCACCTCACTGACTCTGCCACCGCCAGAGTGGTGACTGCAGCAGGGAGCCCGGGCGGGGGTATCTGCCGCCGGTCAGTGAGTGCCATTCCCTAACTGCCCTATGTCAATTTAACAACTATCAATGAATTTACATTCAATTAATCATTATTTGCCATCCATACCCCCTTGCACTTTTTCCCCTAATTCCATATTTCATACTATAGATTACTGATAAGCCTGAACTAGGTTTCTCTCAAAAATTCCTTCCTCACTCTCCAGGGTTGTGTTAACCTGTGTAACTAAGAAATCCTAAGTTCCTCTCAGGGAACTGATACAAGTACATGTTGAAATGCTGACCACTAATTCATCTGATGCATGCATCTGCAAGATGTAGCTTTCATATTCCTAGCGATATAGGCCATTATTAGTATAAGATGCTACATAATAAACTGAAAGTTGAATAAACTGTTTAATTTATAGGTGACTATTTCCACATTATAATAACATTATCATGTACCTTTACATAATAAGTAACATATACTTGAGGACGTAAGTGTAAATTTGAGTTAATCAACATGAAGAAACTGATATAGCAGATTGCAAATGGCAGGATTCATATCTCAGCACAATAAAACGACTGAAATCCATTGCAGTGAGATACTCCAGTATGATGTTTCCGTACATATCTGGCAAATTATTGAAGAAAAAAAAAGTACTGATTATGTGTTTTAGCCAGCCATGACCATGGTAATGGTTATGTATAATTTCAGACAGAAAAAGAGACAGTACATGTGTATTTAAATTTTAGAATAAGAATGAATAAGTTGAAGTCTTACTGATATATCATGTATGATGTAAGTACATGTATACAGACGCCTACATGTACCGGGTAAGTGCCAATCAAACAGATCTCAACTCTGCAGTTCACTTTTAAACAATGTATTTATCATATTGTATTGCGTCGTGCTGTTGGAGACTGATCCAGCTGCTCAAATACTTGGCCGAGATCTATGGAGAGCAGATTAGCTAGAATCTACTACAGCCCCCGGGGCTACTGGCGGGGCGAGGCCGCCGTAAAGAAGCTTTCGGCGGCCGCAAAAGTCCCCCCCCCCCAGATGCTGCCCGGGCATGGCTAGAGAAGCAGGCCATATGGCAGGTCTACCTGCCTGGGCCCCGCTATATCCCCCGGCCACGCTTTGACGTCCCGACCCCCAACGAGGTCCATCAAGCCAACCTGTTGTTTCTGCCTCACGACCGCGTGGGCCGCAAGGTCTACAAGTATGCTCTGACCGTGGTAGGCATGGCTTCGCGCTACAAGGAAGCGGAGCCCTTGAACAGCAAGACCGCGGCAGAGGTCGCGGCCGCCCTGGAGCGTGTCTACCTGCGGGGGCCGCTTCGGTGGCCAAAGCTCCTCCAGGTCGACCCCGGGCGCCAGTTCATGGGCTCTATGAGCCAGCTGCTGGCCAAACATGGGGTTTCTATCAGGCGAGGCCGTGTCGATATACATCGCGATCAAGGTGTGGTCGAGCGGTTTAACCGGACCCTCGCAGAGAGACTGTTCGGCCAACAGTATGCCGCTGAATTGGTCAACCCCTCCACCCGCTCAACGGAATGGGTTCGCCGGCTTCCCGCGGTCGTGTCAGCCCTCAACGGGGAGGTGACGCGGCTGACGGGTAGCATGCCTGCGGAAGCTATCAGAGCCCCCTCGACGCGTTCCCGCCCGGCAGCCCGCGCCCGAAGGCCGGTGGGGCTCGAGGAGCGGCGCCTGCCGCACGACGCCCTTGTTCGGTATCTCTACCAGACCGGGGAGTTAGAAGGCGGGCGGTGTAGGGCAACTGACCCCATGTGGAGTTTGACTGTCCACCAGCTCGCCCGGGCCATGGCCAAGACCAGGGAGCCCGTTGTGTATTACCTGTCGGACGGCCCCCAAAGGGGCTTCGTTCGGGAAAAGCTTATGGTGATCCCCCTAGATACCCAGAACCCTCCGGCCGCCGCACGATAGGGCGCGGGGGCCCTAAAGCGCGTCGAAGAGGTCCTGAACCGCTTTGGATACCTCAACGGTCGGGGCGGCAGGGCAGCCGGGTCCGGGCTGTGGTCTTGCCTCGTAAGTGCCGCGGCTCCTCTTTTCCGGTTGCATTCGATACACACTAGTCGCACGTTACCACGGGTGTGACCCTTGCTGTTGTCCAGCCGGTCGACGGAGAACTGCCGGCTGTCCTTCGGGGCGTAATACCACAGCAGCTCGATGTTACAGGCGGCGCAGCGGTTGCCCTGCTTCTCCTTGAGGGCTTCGACGTCCTTCAGTCTGAGGTTGCACCTGTGCCCCTTGGCGGCGTCGGCTCGCCCATAGGCCTGACGCTTCCGGCCGGTGTTTTTGCGGGCCACGGCCTCGTCGTAGGGTGGGGGCGGCGGGCCGTCGGCGTCTGGCGGAGGGCAGCACCTCGCGAGCTGGTGCAGATAGCGCACCCGGGAGACAGCCAAGTAGCAGAGATTCGACCAGGACAAGTAATCGTCGACGATCCGAACCTTCTGCGGGTCCTCGATCGTAAACCCCTGAGAGCTGTGGACGGTCATCGCGTAGCCTAGGGCCCAGTCGTGTCCCCACTTACCGTCGAGGACTTCTTGCGCGGTCTCTACCGATACCTCAACGATGTCGTTAAGGACAAGCTCCTGTTGGTCGGGCTGGCCGTCTATGACCAGGGGCCCAGGTATGGTGACGAGAACGTTCTGTTTGTGGGTGTCCATCGGGCGATAGAGAAGCGGGACGGGTTCGTTGGGAAATGCTTTCTTGTGGTGCTCATAGAGGAGCTTCTGGGCCTGGTCGCGTGGTGCCTTGCGCGAGACGAGGATGAGGTCGTGCGGGTGCCACTCCTTGACGAAGTCGTCCCAGCCCCGGCACTGGGGGAGGGCCCGGCGCATTTGTCGGCCCTGGATCTTGTCCGGCTGCAGCCGAATGGCCTTTTTCAAGGCCTTCAGCTTGTCGCATTTGCTGCAGTAGTCGACCTCGATCTCCTCGTAGTAGTCGACCCGCTCCTTGAGCCAGCTGTGAAGGGATTCGCCGGCGATAGGCGGAGGCTGCCTCTGGTCGCCGCAGCATACAACCTGCACCCCCCACTGGTCGAGCCAGCCGAGGAACGTCTCGAGCACGGGCCGGGGGACCGTGCACACTTCGTCCCAGATGATGACCCGCGGGATGTATTTCTGGCCCATCCTCTCGGGCGACCACTCCTCCGAGACTTGGGGGCCACCATTTGCGCCGGGGTAACGAAGGGCATTCCCCTCGCCCTTGGCCTCATACGTCAACGGCTCGACGCAAAGCTCCTCCGTATCAGTCAACGGGTTGAGCGGGTGAAATATCTGGGCACCTTCATCTTCGAAGAGAACCTTCCCATCCGTAGTTAGTATCCGCAGAGGGACCCTGAAGTCGCCATCTTCTAGGATAGCTTCATGTCGCTCCTTGGGGACGCCGGCCTCTTTGAGCTTTCGGCGACCCAGCTCACGACGGGTCTGGAGGGCCTCGAGGTCTTCGGGCACTGCCCGAGCCCGTCGGGAGCCACAGAACCGGAAGAAGCTGTGGTAGGTCTGAGCGTCGACGCCCCGGGTCCGCATCTCCTTGGCCAGTCGGTGCGTCGGCGTGAAGACTAGGGGTTTTCGTCCGGGGAACCGTTCGATCGCCCGGGTTGTCTTGCCCGAGCCTCCGGGCCCGTTCGAGTAGCTCAGAGCATGCCTTGTGAGGGGGTCTGCATAGGACGGAGCTGTGCTGTTCTGGACGTCGTTGGAGGCGTCCCAAGTGCTCCGGCTTTGGCTGGTATGCAGCGTGCTCTTGGGGGCTGAATATCGACTCGTGTTTGTCCCTCCATTGGGCTGGGGCAACATTTGGCAGTCTCGGTTCCCCGACGAGGCAGTCCAAGCACGTTTCGTCTCCGCAATCGCAGAGCACCGGGGCGACGTATGCCTTTACGTCGTCGAGCTTGTGAAGGGCCGTCCTCTTCACGTATAAGCTGTCAGTGGCGACCCTGACAGCCTCGTCGGGCGTAAAGCGCCGGAGCGTTGCGAGGAGGTTGATGTGGGCGTAGGCCAACATCGACGCCCGCAGATGGGCATACTGTGGTTGTGATCCATCGTAGTAGGTCAGGATCTACCCGGCAGGGCACTTTTCTGGAGCACCGACGAGGGTGCCGCTTTGCCGGGTGTCGCGGCCGAGGAAGTCGAGCTCGCCTTCATCTGTGACCAGACGGCGGGTCAGCCTCTTACCTTCGGCTTTGCTGCCCTGAATGAATTTGCCGATCACGGCACTCGCCTGGTCCCTTGAGTTTGGGAGCCACACCTCTGTCTGCTTTGAGAAGGAGACGATGGCCTCGGTCACCTCGAGCCCTTTGAGAAGGCCTGTCTCCACCATGTATACGAGGAGAGCCGTTGGGCCCATTGCTTTTCTTTGAGGTGGCGCCCGAACCAGGCCGCTACAACAGGGTGGAGGCCCTCGGCGAATTTCCCGCTGCGGATCTGGGCGAAGCCGGTGCCGATGTCCTCGGGCAGCGGGCCGTTAATGGCGACGCGCGTCATGCGGTGGCGGGGGTGGCCGAAGCGCCGGAACCAGAGGGCGGTATCTCCATGTCCTGTGAAGGAGGCGGTGTAGCAGGCCTTCATATCGATGCTCACGACGTCGTTCACGCTATAGGAGGGGGCATTCCAGAGACCGCCGTGGCCGTGCTCGATGCAGCCTTTTTGGATCTCGTAGAGCAGGTGGGCGGGCGTGGGCTTCCAGCCGTTCTTTTCGCGGGCGACAACGGCCGCCGCATGGTTCTTACCGAAGACCTTTTCGGCTAGGGCTTCGGGGTCCTCGGACCCCAGGGGAGTCGTGTGTCTCCTGGGTTCGGTATGTGCGTCGGTCCTCGGTGACGAACTGGTCGACCGTTAGACGCTTGTTCTGCCCTCCCCCCAGGACCCAGACGGCCTTGGCTTCGTCCTATGTAGCCCCCCGGATGGCGTCCCAGACATCGCCCTCGTAGAGATGGCCCTCCCTGGCCTGCGGGAAGCGTAAATCAGAACCCCAGGCATGCCCGTTGTGTCGAATGAGCTCCACCTTGCCTCGTATACCGTTCCAGCCCCACTGGTATTTCCCTGGGTTGTAGAGGTCAGCCCCGGCGATGTCGCGGATAATGATGGCCCTCTTGAGGATCTTTTCAAGCCTGGCGACGTCCTGGAGGGTGGCCCCGGTCTCGTGGACTCGGGCCTCCCACTCGGCAATTTTCTCAAGCCTGGCGGGGTGAGTCCATGTCCGCGCTTGGCGGATCCGAAGTGCTCGAGGACTCGCTCGGCGACACAGTTGAGGTCGCCTTCCCGTATCGGGGTAAGGTTGCCTTCGTTGGGCTCGCCGATGGGGTAGAGGCCGTAGACAACGGCGGACACGGGGTATGCCTGGTTGAAATACAGTCGGTCGACCCCTACCAGAGCGCCTGTCTGTGTCTCCGGGGTCACCTCGAGGACGTTGCCGCCCCGGGTTCGACCCTGCTTCAGGGGGGCAAAGCCGTCTTCGACCACCCAAACGTCGGGCGCCTGCTCGCGAAGGAACTTGACCTTCAATAGGTAATCCCCTTCGATTCTCCCGAGGAACTCTGCGACCCTTGCTTCGGTCAGCGTGTAGTCCGTGATTACGTTCCCCCCGCGGATGCGGATATTGGCGTCGATGTCGAAGTCGCCGAGGTTGTAGGGGTCGGGGCTCTCCTGCCGCCGGGAGCTGTAGACTTTGGTGGCGCCTTCCCGTCGGTGTTGGGTCTTGGCCCGTCGTAGGAGCCGGCCCGCTCCCCCGTCAAGCTTGCCGGCGCTCGTTTGCATATCGAGTTCAAAGTCGTCGGCGGCGTCGATCTGCCCCAGGCGAGCGAACTCGTCAGCCAGGGTTCTCTCGGCCCGTCTCTGGGCGTCAGCTTTAACAGCCTCGAGGGCCGCTTTGTAGCGGTCGAAGATCTCGCGGAGCTCGCCTAGAGCCACGCCGGACCGAGGGTATGGGGGCCGAACGCCGGTTAAGGCTTCGATTTCGTCCCGTAGTTGTCTTGCTTTCTGTGCGTGCGTTGCCATGCCTGTCGTCGGATGGGTATACCTACGTATCACGTCTGTCTAACTGGAAATTCTGCCGGTGTCTGAAGCCTAGATCGCTCACGGGCCCTCTTCTCGGCCCTCTGTCGTTGGATGGGTATACCTACGTATCACGTCTGTCTAACTGGACATTCTGCCGGTGTCTGAAGCCTTAGATCGCTCACGGGCCCTCTTCTCGGACATGAACTCGCGAGTGTAGAGCCGTTTGCCCCCGCATGGCAGGCAAAGAGCCCTGGCGCATCGAACACCAACTCCGCAGACTTTGCACGGGTAAGTCTGCCCACCCTTTGAAACTCGAGCGTTGTGTACCTTACAGTAAGTCCCGAGACAGCTGCGCCCACATAGCTCGGTCTCCCCCATTAAGAGCCACGCACACGTGTTTTGGCCTCTCACCATGGTTATAATATTGCGTATACTCATGTATCACATCTATCTAACTGGAATTTTGAGCTTTGCTAACGTAAGCAGGCCGCCCCTCGGGGCCTGGCGCGCCGGTCATCCCTGGTTCCGCCTTCCCCCCAAATTTTTTGTGCTGGAATTCTTCAACTACCCCAGGGGGCCGCACCGGGCCTCTTCGCGGGGGTCTGGGGGAGAACGGGGGGTGGGGTGGGGGTTCGGCCGGCCCCGGCGCGGGGGGGCTGACGGGGGGGGCTGACGGGGGGTCCCGGGGGAGGGAGGGTGGGGGCTCGGCCGGGTGGCGGGCGGGCTGGCGGGGGTCTCCAGGGGAGGGGGCTGGGGGGCACGGCAGGCCTCTTCGCGGGGGTCTGGGGGCGGTCGGGAGGGAGGGGGTAGGGGTTCGGCCGGGCCCAGCGGGCGGGCTGACAGGGGGGTCCCCGGGGGAGGGCGAGGGGGTCTCGGCGGGCTGATCCAGTGGGGCCCGGGAGGGAGGGTGGAAACCCACGCAGTTCCAAGAGGATCTGTGCTGCATCATGAAAGAAAGTTTTATCAATTTGTCAAGGAATATTTTCACAAATACTGATGTGCATGCACGTATGTGTGCTCTGTGCCATTTGAAATGAATTGTAACAAGAATAATTATGCTACCAAAGCAGCTGATGCACTGAGAGTTTCAGTTGTTTGGATGCTGTTCATACATGAAGCTTGAGTATATATGAGGGGGGGGGGGGGGTAAGGGGAGGAGTATCCCGTCAAGCTAGTAGAGAAAATAATTTTGCCCCAATACAGAGTACAGAAAATAAGAATATTCCGAAATATAAGAGGTCGTCAGTATATTGGAACATGCACTCAAAAATAATATGCCCCAGTGCGGCAGTGCAGAAATACCCTTACCCTCCACCCGCCACCTCCCAATATATTACTATCGTTTATTCTTGAATACACAAAGTGCTAAAAATATCAATAATTTGAAACTGGGATCTTCATCAGATTGAAACTACTTTGTACCATTGAGTATGTTTCATCATTTTGCGTGCAGACCAAAACATCAAATCTTTGGTGTATCAAATGGATATTTTCAGCGATCTTCATTCATTCATTTTGCCACAAACAATTCTGCGCTCACTGGTTGAGCGTCTTCCCTCATGAAGGGCTACTATTTAGACCAAGCACACATTCAAAGGAGTATTTTCACACCTTGAGATGTGTTGTCCGAGTCCGTTTTTTTTTTTTTTTTGCTTTTGTTTGCTTGTTCAGTTTTTTCTTTTGTTTGTTTGTTTTTTTTGGTGGGGGGGGGGAGGGGTGCTTTATTTTGACAACAGACTCAAATGTGTTCTAAACTCATTTAATTCATTTGGATGATAAACAACATGTTTGAATCATTTGAGTGTTATTACTCAACTAGGCAGGATTTAGTACAGAACTGTATTTTAAATTCTGAGTGTTTTTCCTCGTTTGGAACTAATTTGGGACTATGGTAGTGCCAACTGAGTGTTTCCACTCATCCGAGGCTTTAATATAGATATAGACCAGGTCTTAGTGAGTGTTTTACCTCATGTGGATCTCGTTCTGGATTTCTTGTGTGAGTTGGGTTCAGTGTTTCCACTCAGTTGGGTCTGTTTACGGGGTTTTGTATGGATTGAGTGTGTCCACTGAAGCAAAATTGTAGATATGTGGACCTGCCAGGTTTTGAAATCCAGAAATGCCATAAATTGAAGTAGAAATGGCACCTCTATAATAGATTTGAAGCTATTAAAGATTTACATTTTGCATATCCACCTAATTTGCATAAATTAAAATCCTACAACTTTGGTTCATGGTTCATTGGATGCGGCTTTGCCACAAACCTACCAATTAAAGTTGGAATGGCATCTCTATGAACAATAGTTTTGGAGATTCTCAAGTTTTACATTTTTCAATGCCCCTTATTTGCATATTTTTTTTAAATTCTACAACTATACTGTCCATTATAGTGGCAAGTGTCACAAAGGTATATATGCACATTGAAATTTTGAGTCCCTCTGCAATAGTTTGGAAGATATGCCATGCCGCTTTTAAATTTTTTGTTGCCTCTTCAATTTGCATAACTTTAAACATCATGACTATTCCAAATGAGATGCACAATTTCACTGGTTGTGTCAGTCACCATGGCAAGTTTGGTGGTTTTTTCCAATAGTGTCTGAAAAAAACTTTGGGCCAACTTGGTCAGAAAGAAAGACATTTACTTTTTATTTCTTTGTTAATTTATCTGAGATGAAAGACCACCTGTCTTATGTGACCACTTTTGTCATGCATTAGGGGTGATCGTAAATTGCAGGTACCACTGTACAGTGAAACCTCTCTACTGTGGGCACCTTCGTGACCAGAGAAAAGTGCCCACACCTGAGAGGGTCAGCCCTTCTGTGCAGTATTGATGAATATGTGTGCATGTACAGTGTACACATATTATAATTCAGAGGGATGTGTATACATGCAATACAAAACTGTCTTTGTTCCTTTATTACATAAACAAATTTTAACAGATGCTGTCACAAAAGTACATGTACATGTACCTGTGAACTGAGACATGCACTATACTGACTCAGTATTGGCTATGAAGAACAGGCTTCATCTCACTGGTTACAAGAAAACAAAGACATGAAAGTGTCCATTGAGATGACACAAATTCACACACTTTTTCAAAATTCACCAAAATGTGAAAACAGTCACTGAGGACTAAAGGTCAGAGTTAGATCGGTCCAGCAAACTCAACTCTGTATGTAGTCTATTTTTAACAGAGGGTACACTCTGGCTTGTTCTGCCTAGAATTCCAATCCCTCTGATCCCTTAGGACTGATAAGCCTAGCAGACTCCTAGCCTCAGGAGAACTCTGACTGGTCAGTCTCAGCCATGGTACACTTACAACTCTGTCCAGCATTAGTGTGAACATGGATCAGATATGTTTCTTGCATGAACAGAAAGAGATTCTCTGTATTTTATGGACAACCTCACTACACAGTGGTTGGGAGTTCCCCACCCCACCCCACCCCTACCTCCCATTTGCCATAAGACCCAAACCTTTCAAACCATAAACTCAGCAGGCATGGCTAGAAAGCTGCCTATGAGACAGGTTCAAGTACCATGAATGCAAAATGGTTGCCTAGCACCATGGGGGCTTATAACACACAGTACAGCAGAAGCCCTAGTCAAAATGTGGATTGTTGGAAAATTCACTGAATTTAGCATACATTAAAATTCCCCAACTTTTGTTTGCATGCTATTGGATTTGCTTCTTGTCTTAAACATATATATATATATATATATATATATATATATATATATATATATATATATATATATATATATATATCTTTCATTCTTACACAAGGGTTACAATATATAAAAAAATTGCAAAAAAGTATACAACGTATATACATATACACACACACACACACACACACACACATATATATATATATATATATATATATATATATATATATATATATATATATATATATATATATATATATATATATATGAATTTAGAGGAATAAAAAATAAGTCATTCATGCAGTTATACTGGTCAAGGATGACCCTATCCACATGGACTCTTTTTGGGTGACAAACGTTATGATGTGCATATAAGGTTAATAATTTCAAAGAGTTCTGCTCATGAGAGATAGGTTTTAAGCTTGCCATCTCTCGCTTCACAAAGTTCGCAGATTAACACCGCAGATTGTTCGTCATCTTGATGAAGTCCTCATTATCCCGAGAACTGAAGAGTGATCGCCAGCATGACGACACTAGTGAGTGCTTATCCATTCCATATTTTGAAGCTATGAACGTTAAAGATTTAGACGCAGATGATTGGCTGCCATTAATCACCAGATTACCGCATGTTTTTATAATTATATTGTTACTGTTTACCACCTTTGAAATGAATTTTATAAACCGTCTATATATCTGTGTTTTGACTGGAGGATCACCACATATCAGAGGAAGCACACGATTGTGTGTCCTGTGCGGGATTCTCCATATGTATCTAACGGCCTCACGCCAAGCTGCATAAGAAGTCTCGACCTCCTTACTTGATAGATCCCAGAGTTGACATCCGTACAATGACATGCAGAATGTTTTAAAAAGTTTGTACCTTATATCTGGAAATGCTTTTGAAAAATGTAGCATGAGCATGTTCACCTATGTTTGAAACTATATGTGTAAGTTAGAACTTTGTGTCTATCTCCAATAGTTTAGAAGATATGGAGTTTTTAAAATTTTAATTGCCCCTCATTTGCATAATTTTAATCATCATGACTATTCCAAGTCAGGTGCCTAATTTCACCATGGCAAGTTTAGTGGTTTTCGGAATAGTAGGGTCTGAGAAAAACACCGGACAAATCTGGTCGTAGAGAAAGAAAGAAAGAAAGAAAGGAAGGAAGGAAGGAAGGAAGGAAGGAAGGAAGGAAGGAAGAAAGGAAGGAAAGAAGGAAGGAAGGAAAGAATTCTTGGAAAAACAAAATGTCTGGGTTCGCACCCAGACATAATAAATCACATACTGGAACTGACTTTCTCAACTGTGCGACGCTGCGCCCGATACCGCCGGGCTCGTCAAAGCCCAGTGGTGTCGGGCGCAACATCGCACAGTTGAGAAAGTAAGTTCCAGTATGTGATTAATTTTATGCTTTGGTTGCAAATCACATAACACAACCCTGTATCATCAAATACAAACAGACAGCCAGGCAGATATAAACTGTGCCAGTGTTTGGGTAAGTTCCATGTACTATCCTATATGGACAAATTCACAAATGATGGTGCCAGGATGAGTCCTGGGAAAAAAGTGGGTAATTAATGTGTGTTAGTATATGTCATTCATTGCCAGCATTGGCAAGCTATTTGGAGATGGTGGACTATGTGATAAGTTCTTTTTTTTTATTGCCAAATACTAGTATGTTGATAATTTCTGTAACACAGAGTCATTTACCATATTTTCAAAGTACATGCAAATTCTGATATAAGGTTTTTAACTGCAAAATTGTGATAGAAAATTTATCAGTGTTTTGGAGGCAATAATGGGTTTGATCTTCATTCCATATCCAAACTCAAAATTTTAAAAGAAGGTGACATTAAATTCACTTGCACTGGATTAATTAGTTTGTTCTTATCTCAAGTTTTAATTTTATCAATGAGTAAGTATTACTAAGTGAAGAATAGCGTCGTATAGCGACAAAGCAGTGTTTTTTTCTTATTTCCAAAAATAAGGGAGTAGGGGTAATACTTTTTGGTGCTTATAAAATTTTGAGAAACTTGGGATAATAATTTCCATGTAACCTCGTAGCCTTATGGCTAAGGTAATTTTAGTGCATAAAAATGCAACATTGGACAAGAATTGTAAGTTTTTTGACATTTTCTTGGGAGATAAAAATGTCAAAATCAAAAATATTTTTGCATAATTGTGCAGTTTTCTACATTTTTTCCCATCTTTAGGTTCTTAAATGTCTAGTTTCATTATTTTCTTTCTTTTTCACATAAGTTTTCTTTAATATAAGCCTAATGTCATCAAGTTTCAGCAAATATTGCTGATTTTATGCAAAAAAACAAGCAAAGTGGAAATTTATTGATATATAGAGCGATTTTTCATTATAAATGGTGATAAGATACACCTGTCACTAAGATAAATTACCACAACCATCATTTTCTTATGTCTCACAAACCAATCTTCAATAAAAAATGGGTTGTGTCTTGTTCTACCGTGGGGAGGGGTACCCGAGTACTTTTGGGCTATGACCACTACCCTAATATAATAGATAAGATCAACAAGAAGGAAGGTGCCAAATCTATCCAAACCTTTGTTTTTTTGCAACATTGTATACAAAGATTGACTTAACAGACCTGAAGGAAGTGTTAATTTCAATGTTGGACATGTCATTAAAAGGAGGAACATGTCAATACATTAAAGTTTCCAACACTAATGCAAGATTTGACCACGGAAAAGATAAAAGAAAGTGTTACACCAAAGACGAATGTTCTGATTTGATAAAGTATATTATCAACAATACATACTTAGGCTTTGGTAATAAAGTATTTCGACAAATAGTTGGAATACCCATGGGAACTGATCCAGCTCCTTATATTGCCAATTTACATCTACATTATTACGAATCCAAATGGATGGAAGAATTGGCAAAGACAAACTACATCCCTGCCAGAAGGTTCTGTTTACATACTAGAAGATTCATCGATGATCTATGTACTCATAACAACAAGGATGAGATCAAGAAACATTGGAAAGAAATTTACCCAAAGACACTCATTTTGAAAAAAAAGAAAATGAGAGTGACATTAAGGCAACTTTCTTTGATCTTGAAATAGGTATTGACAGCAAACAGTTTGTGACAACGATTTTTGACAAATGAGAACAGTTCAAATTTGATACAGTTTCATATCCTGATATCACTGGAAACATTCCAGAGAACCTTGCTATGGTGTGGTCATTGGACAGGTTTCATGCATTGGCAAAAACTCATCACAAATAAGTGAATTTGTAGGAAGAATAAGAATATTGATGAAAAAACATGCCACAAAACCTAAGACACCAAAAGCTATATAAAACTCTGTTGAAATGTTTCCATAGATATGGATCAATTCTGACAAAACACAACACTCATTCCAAGACACTAATAGATTATATTAATCTATAGATTTAGGTAGGGCTAACATAGAAGTGGTGGTAGGGCGATAGTTGGTCAAGTTAACTTAAACCCACCTAGAGATTTTCTCTAGTCTGTCCAAAACCATCATTCATTGTTGGCTCCTCCTGTTTCATCACTTGGGTCAATAGGCGACTATAGTCAATTACCTCACACTTACTTCAGTACAGTTGGAACATACTAGAGACATCTGTCAGTGTCCACAAGTTTGCTCAAATGGTAACACTCCAGCGATTTTTAGCTCAGCTGACTTTTCAGTCAGCTGAGCTTTTGTGAGGGTCTGTTCTCGGTCGTCTGTCCACAATTCACATTCTCAACTTTTGTGCCTTGGGTGGGTCTCTACCAAGTTTGTTCAAATGGTCACCCTCCATTGATTTTTGGATTTTTATGATTTTTTTTTTTTTTGTTCTTTTTTTGGGAAAATCTTATATCTTTTTCTCTGAAACTGCTCATCCAATTGCTTTGATATCGCACAGGGACACTCCCAGGAACTCCTAGTACTGAATTTGTTCACCACGTGGCGCTGCCATTTTTTCCTAATTTTTTTTATATTTTGGGGGTGTTTTTGCTTTTTTTGACTTCTCCAGAATCGTCACTCAGATTAAGTTGAAACTTGCTGGATATGCTCCTTGTGGAAGGATCAAACAAAATTGCTCAATAGGTGGCACTGCTGTGGATTCCTGATTTTTATCGATTTTTAGCTCAGCCTGACTTACTAGTCAGGCTAAGCTTTTAGGATGCCCAGTCGTCCATTGTCCATCTGATCACAATTTTACTTTCGACTACTTCAAAACCATCAGCCTGATTCACTTCAAACTTGGTGGCAATGTACCTTTGGTGGGTTTCTACGAAGTTTGTTCAAGTGGTCATGCTCCAGTGATTTAAGAAATTTTTATGATTTTTTAAATTTTTTTATGGGGCAAAAAAAACCTTCTCCAAAACGGCTCACCCAATTGCTCCCATATCACACAGGAATACTCCTAGGGACTCCTAGTTCATATTTTTTTAACCAGCTGGTACTGCAAATTTCTAAAATTGTTTAGCTCAGCTGACTTATCTGTCAGCTGAGCTTTTAGGATGGTCTGTCGTTTGTCTGTATGTCCCTGCAGAATTACATGTTCGACTTCTCCGAAACCGTTGGTCAGATTTATTTCAAACTTAATGGCAATGTACCTGGGGTAAGTCTCTACCAAGTTTGTTCAAATAGTCACGCTCCAGTCATTTTTGGATTTTTTATGATTTTTTTTTTGGTCCTTTTTTGGGGCAAGCCTTAAAGAATCTTCTTCTCCGAACCCGCTAACCCAATTGCTTTAAAATCAGACAGGAACACTCCTAGGGACTCTTAGTTCTTAATTTGCTCACTAGGGGGCGCTGCAATTTTTTCCATGTTTTTTTGTGTCTTCTTCCTATTTATGCAAAGTATGACACAAGGCAGGAATAAAATGGCACAGCCTCCAGCAATAGGTATGGCACAAAGCTGAACCCACTGTGGCACAGCCTCAAGCACAAGGTATGGCCTAAGGCTGGATCTAGTTGTGCAGCTTGCAGCACAAGGTATGGCCAGAGGCTGGACCCATAGTTGCACAGCCTCCAGCACAAAGTATGGCCCAAGGAAGGACCCACAGTGGCACAGCCTCCAGCAGAAGGTATTGCCCGAGCCAGCAGCCACAGTGGCCCAACCTCTATCACAAGGTGTGGCACAAGGCAGTGCCCACAGTGGCTCAGCCTTCATCAGGAAGTATGGCTCAAAGCAACACTCACAGTGCAAAGCTTCCGGCACAAGGCATGACCCAAGGCTGGATCCACAGTGGCAGAGCTTCCAGCACAAGTTAATGGCCAAAGCCAGGAGCCATAGTGGAACATCACCAAGTATGGCTTGAGGCTGAACACACACTGGCACAGCCTCCAGCACAAAGCATTACACAAGGCAGGATCCACAGTAGCACAGCCTCCAGCAATAGGTATGGCACAAGGCTGGACCCACAGTGGCACAGCCTCAAGCACAAGGTATGGCCTAAGACTAGACCCATAGTGGCACAGCCTCCAACACAAGGCAGGACCCACAGTACCAATACAAGTAATGGCCTGAGCCAGCATCCACAGTGCATAGCCTCCAGCATTGCCCTAGTCTGGACCCAAAGTGGCACAGCTTCCAGCACAAGTTTATGCCCCGAGCCAGTGGCCACAGTGGAACACCATCCATAACAAGGTATGGCCCGAAGCTGGACCCACGGTGGCACAACCTCCAGCACAAGGTATAACCCAAGGCTGAATCACAGTGGCACAGCCTTAAACAGAAAGTATGGCCAGAGGCTGGACCCACAGTGGCAGAGCCTCCAGCAAAAGGTATGGGTAAAGGTTCGACCTAATTGTACAGCCTCCAACAATAAGGTATGGCCAAAGGCAGGACCCACAGTGCCACAGCCTCTAGCACAAAGTATGGCTCCAGCCAACAACCACAGTTGCCCAACCTCCATCACAAGGTATGGCACCAGGCAGGGCCCAGAGTTGCACAGCCTTTATCAGAAGGTATGGCCAAAGGCAACACCCATAGTGCATAGCCTCCAGTACAAGGTGTGGCCCTAGGCTGGACCCACAGTGGCAGAGCTTCCAGCACAAGTTTATGGCCCGAGCCAGGAGCCATAGTGGAACACCCTCCATCACAAGGTATGACCCGAGGCTGGATAGACAGTGGCACAGCCTCCTGCACAAGGTATGACACAAGGCAGGATCCAAAGTGGCACAGCCTCCAGCCAAAGGTATGGCTTGAGGCAGGACCCACAGTGGCACAGCCTCCAGCACAAGGTATGGCCTAAAGCTAGACAAATATAGATGCACAGCCTTCAACACAAGGTATAGCCAAAAGAAGGACCCACAGTAGCACAGCCTCCAGCACAAGGCATGGCCTAAGGCTGGACATAGTGGTACAGCCTTCAGCACAAGTTATGGCCTAAGGCTGGATCCATAGTGGCACAGTCTCCAGCACAGGGTATGGACCAATGCAGGACCCACAGTAGCATAACCTCCAATACAAGGTATGCCCCGAGCCAGCAGCCACAGTGCATAGACTCAGCACAAGGTATGGCCCTAGTCTGGACCCAGAGTGGCACAGCTTCCAGCACAAGTTTATGCCGCGAGCCAGTCGCCACAGTGCAACACCCTCCATCACAAAGTATGGCCCAAGGCTGGACCCACAATGGCACAGCCTCCAGCACAAGGTATGACACAAGGTAGGATCCAAAGTGGCACAGCCTCCAGCACACAGTAGAGCCCAAGACTGGATCACAGTGGCACAGCCTTAAACATAAAATTTGGCACAAGGTGTGTCCTAAGACTGGACCTAGTTGTACAGCATCCAGCACAAGGTATTGCCTAAGGCTGGACCCACAATGGCACAGCCTCCATCACAAGGTATGGCACCAGGCAGGGCCCACAATGCATAAACTCCCGCACAAGGTATGGGCCAAGGCTGGACCCACAGTGGCAGAGATTCCAGCACAAGTTTATGGCCCAGGCCAGGAGCCATAGTGGGGCACCCTCCATCACAATGTATGGCCCAAGGCTAAACACACAGAGACACAGCCTCCAGCAACAGTGTGGCCCATGGCTGGACCACAGTGGCACAGCCTTCAAGACAAGGTATGTCTAGAGGTGTGACCCACAGTGGCACAGCCTCCAGCACACGGTATGGCCCAAGGCAGGACCCACAGTTGCACAGCTTCCTGCAAAAAGGTATGACCCAAGGCAAGACCTATAGTGGCACAGCCTCCTGCACAATGTATGGCCCCAAGCAGGACCCACAGTGGCTCAGCCTCCAGCACAAGGCCAGACCCATACTGGGATAGTGTCCAGCACACGGTATGGCCTGAGGCTGGACCTACATTGTCACAGCCTCCAACACAAGGTATGACTTGAGGCTGGACACACAATAGCACAGCCACCATCACAAGGTATGGCCCAAGGCGGGACCCACAGTGGCACAGCCCCCATCATAAGTATGGCCCAAAGCTGGACCAACAGTGCCAGCACAAGGTGTGGCAAGAAGCAGTACGCACAGTGGCACAACCTCCATCACAAGGCACAGCCTCCAGCACAAGGTATGGCCTAAAGCTGGACCCACAGTGGCACAGCCTCTATCACAAGGTATGGCCCAAGGCAAGACCCACAGCAGCACCGCATCCTGCACAAGGTATAACCCAAGACAGGACCCACAGTGGCAAAGCCTCCAGCACAAGGTTTGGCCTGAGGCAGGACCCACAGTGGCACAGCCTCTAGCACAAAGTAATGACCCAAGGCTGGACCCACAGTGGTACAGCCTCCAGCACAAGGTTTGGACCAAGGCAGGACCCGCAGATGCACAGCCTTCATCAAATGGTATGGCCCAAGACTGGACCTTCAGTCACACAGCCTCCAGCACAAGTAATGGCCTTAGGCAGGACTGACAGTGTCACAGGGATACTGGGTGTGCCAGGTGTCAACTAGGTTTTACTGGATCTACAGAAACTTCTGCAGCTTCTGTAATCAGGTCATAACTAAAACTTAATTTGTCATCAATAATATGCATATATAGTGTAAAGTTGTTCTTATGTGGTAAAACTGCAGTCGACTTTGAAGGCTGAGAACATCTCCTTTACTCACAATGGCACAAGATGGCTGCCAGTAAAGCACGTCCAACTTTCATTATGGCCACAGACCACAGTTATAAATCCTTCTATTTTTCATATTAGCATTGTTCAGTCTAAAAAAATCAGCATTTTGGTATTTTAAAATTTCGTGACAAGCATTGAACGGATAAAAATGTTAGAAAAACATTGATGGATTTTTGTCATATGATTCCCAGCTCGTTAATTTATGATTATTGAAATACGAAACAACACCTGGATGTCAGCTTTATACAGGTGTATGAACTGTGCTCTTGCCAGGGCCACATCATTCTCCTTCTCCACCATAAAGTTCACACTTGGCCTGGAAGACAGTGCACCTATATGACCAGCAATGAAGCAACTCTGTGATGCAGCAAACCAGACTTAGCTAACTTTATTTTAACAGAAGCTACAGCATGCTGAAAACAAAGTATTTTCACAATTACAGACTATCTCCGTTCGTATGCGCAACAAGCCAATCACAACTGTGGTCTGCAACCTAATAGACGTATCAAAATTTTTAAAACTTGATAAACTGAAGCCACAACTTGTTTTCTGCAAAGGATTTGCATTAACTTTACCAATCTTCAACATTAAGGAAAATATCCCTTTTTTGCAAGCAACCTTTAAATCTGAAAAATCAGTTTTCATGACAAATAAAATAATTAGTTAAAATTTTGAGGAAAATATATAATTGCATCCAATCAATTATTTTCTGTCCAATATGAATATGATACACAATGGATTATGATTTAAACCTATAATCACTTGCCTGCATGTCCTGCCCTTACAATGAGAGATCAATTTACAATGCCCCACCCCTTAATTTTAACCCAAAGTTTTAATATATTGCTAAAATTTTGTTAATATTTAGGTGAAATTGGTGATTTTTTTTACTATTTATGGGTAGATTCATAAAATTTGTATACAAAAAATATGACCTCTATCACTGCTGACGCATCAATGGGGGATGGGGGAGGGGAGTATTCGTTACACCAAGTCAGCATCCAATACCAGTCATTATGGCAGTATTTTTCCAGATATAATCTGAATTATGGCAGACAATGGAATAGTTTCAGTGTTTACACAGTATTTGCCCATTAAAGTGCACAGTTTGAGACCAGTAGGTCAGAGATTAGAGTAGCAGTATTCAGCAAATTATGTTTTTTGGTACTAAAGTTATGGAATTTCAATGCGCCCACTGTTTGAACATGAGGAGGGCAGTCGGGGTGATGTAGCTTCCACAAACCAATAGTGCTATGCCTTTTGTCACCATAGACTGCATAAGTTGTGCTTTATTGACATGGTTTCTGATGCATGTCCACATATTAGAAAGAAAATGGCAAAAGTTTGTACAGTTACTCCAATATCATATAAATACATATTTGTATTTACAAGTGCTCTGATTTTAAATTTGATAAGCATCCAATAATGAATCCAATTATCAGGTATAAGTGTTTTCAGGCAAGTGTTTTATGGAAGTTAACTTTTTTTACCTTGTTTCACTTTCTGAAACTTGTGCAATTCTATGTGGTTGTCTGTGGAAGTTCAAATGTTTTGCCACCTGTGTACACTAGTTTGGTCAAAGTTACAAAATCTGCAGTTCACAAGTGCTGTCATCCATAATTATGGATATGAATTGATTCATTTATATGCAAATAAAATGCTGATGAACTCAACAGCTCAACAAAGTCAGCATGACTGATTTTAAATGATTTACCCCAGTCAAAATACATACATACAAGCTTTTGTCTACCACAATAAAAAAAAAGAAGGGGGGGGGGGAGAGAAACCAAAACCAAAACCAAAGAAATTTACATTTTACCTACGATTTGTACAGCTCAATTGACAGAAAATGTACATTTTTTCGGGTATGCGCAAAATCATTTTCACATGATTTTGAATAAACAACTCTGCATATGAATGGAGGCTATAGGCCTACAATGACAATGCTAGAAAATTAAAATTTTGAAAGAGAGAGTTGCAAAGTTTCACATTAATGGCATTAGCATAATTTATTCACATCATATTAGCCTTGTTAATTTCTCATACACACAGGATCACCGGTGGGGTACCTGTGAGGTATCACTAAATACAAAGGACTATGGAAGCTATCTATCCACCAAGCAGTCAGCAAAGGAGGCATGGTCTGTGCACTTGTTAAATGTCTTGCAGTGAATCATGTTATTTATGCAGTGTGGTTCCACCGATAGGTGCGATATTTCTATGCACAATGATTTGTGACATAAATGTTATACTTCATGAATTTTTGGAATATTGAGACTATTAAACTTGATATTCACAGCCAAACCTTGGGTGTAAAACTTTTTTTCTCCTTTCATAAGCTGGCCTGAGGCACACAATACCATAGCCCAAACCATTTGCCTTGTGATCTATAGTCCCAGGGCAATATCTTGGATGTTCTATCCATGTAAAAGTCGTTAGGATCACCCAAAATTGTCCAAGCAGCTGTCAAAAGTGCTGATTTCCCATTTTTAACTTGCTTGATGGACGATAATAGAACAACAACATGACCATGTGAGCACCAATACATACAGAGTTAGCCCTAATGGGCCACAGACCACAATTATAGATCCTTCTATTTTTCATATTAGCATTTTTCAGTCTAAAAATCAGTATTTTGGTACTTTAAAATTCCATGAACAGCTTTTAACAGATAAAAATGTCAGAAAAACATTGATGGATTTTTGTCATATAATTCCCAGCTCGTCAATTTGTGATAGTTGAAATATGAAACACCAGGATGTCAGCTTTATACAGGTGTATGAACTGCGCTCTTGCCAGGGTCACATCATTCTCCTTCCCCACTATAAAGTTCACACTTGGCCTGGAAGACAGTGCATCTATATGACCAGCAATGAAGCAACTCTGTGATGCAGCAAACCTGACTTAGCTGACTTTATTTCAACAGAAGCTACAGCATGCTGAAAACACAGTATTTTCACAATTACGGACTCTCTGTGTTGGGATGTGCAACCAGCCAATCACAACTGTGGTCTGTAACCTTAGGCCCCTGGGGTCTTTTGCAATGCTACAAGTGACACCTGGTGGTGCAGGCTGAACTGGCTACGTGGATTGGTATTATGAGAAGTTGACTGTATGGAGTTTCAGAGGTGGATCTCATAACGGGCTGCTGTGAGGCGGAGCCAGGGGTCCACGGCAGAGCACCTAGAATCACCCAAGTTTTATCATTATGTCTGTGTGTGAACACAGACATATTGTTTTACCCAATATTCTTTCTTTCTTTCTTTCTTTCTTTCTTTCCACCAGATTTTTGTGTTGTCTTAAACTCAGACATCGTGCAAGCTAGAAACTTCAAACTTTGCATGGCTATAGCACCTGCAGTGAAGTTTTGCATATCATTCTGAATAGTCAAGATTTTGAAAATTATGCAAATTAGGGCAATTAAAAAAATTCAATTGCTTCTGGCTTCCAAAGTATTCATCTGATTTTGATGATGTTGGACCCAAATTGTAGATATTGTAACACTGCACATTTTTGTAGTTTACTTGTGACCTCTAAAGGTCAAAGTCATTTGTATGTTTGAAATATTCATCCAGCCATAATTCAGTCAATTTCCATCCAATTTTGATCATGTTGGATACCAACTGTAGCTACTGTAACACTGCACATTTTTGTAATTAACATGTGACCTCTAGAGGTCAAAGGTCAAGGTCATTTTGCCATTTGAAATATTCATGTAGCTATAACTCGGTCAATTATCATCCAATTTTGATCATGTTGGACACAAATTATAGCTAATGTAACACTGCACATTTTTATAATTTACATGTGACCTCTAGAGGTTAAAGATCAAGGTCATTTGGACCTTTGAAATATCCATCTAGCCATAACTCGGTCACTTTTAATCCAATTTTGATCATGTTGGGCTCAAATTATAGATATTGTAACATTGCACATTTTTGTATTTCACGTCACCTGTAAAGGTCAAGGTCATTTTGCCTTTTGAATGTTTCACCTAGCCATAATTTGGTCTCTTTCCATCCAATTTTATTCATGTTGGACTCAAATTGTAAGTGTTGCAACACTGCATATTTTTGTAATTGTGCAAATTTTTCACACACAGATTTGCTTTCACGCAAATCTTTCTTTTCCAGAATATCCATTTATTTCCGTGTGCCAGTTTTGTGGTCAGTTTTTCTCGGACACTATTGTTCCCCAAAGTACCAAACTTGGCATGGTCATAGACCTAGTAGTGAAATAGTGCATATTATTTGGAACAGTTATGGCATTAAAAATTATGAAAATTAGAGGCCTATCTATATAAAATTTTAAATCTTGCATATCTTCAAAACTTTTCTCGATACATTTGCCATTAAAAGCTTAATTTGTGGGTCTATTGCTTAAGCAAAATCCTATAGCATGCAAACAAAGTTGAAAAGTTTAATTTATGTTAAATTCACTGAATTTCCTCCCTCCACAAGCTGGTCCATGTTTCCCCAGGCAGGCTGTTATGCAACCAGAGATAATTGGAAGTGTGATAGGCTGGCCTGCATACCTATCAGTACACAGACAGTGGTGAGAGTGCTGTGGGCTTACACTTCAATCCCTGGGGAGACTGACTCTGTTGGTAGAGTCAACTTGTCTGCACTGTGTTACAGCAAGAAGGCTAAGGGGTTTTTCATACTGGCACTTTTATTGACTGTACACATACTTATGTACTGGAAGCCTTTTTAATTTTTGTGCTTAGTACCAACCATTATTCGAACATTTTCTTATTTTCCGTACCTTGTACCAGAGCAAAATTATTACTTGTACCAGGGTAAAAGGAAACCCCCTCCCCCAAGCGGGCTGCATGAGTCTGAAGCCTACTCTGTGTGACCCCATCACAATAAGCTAGTGTTGACTGAGAGGTGCCATGCAGGAGGGCCTCTTTACATATAATCGTCATCATCGAGGGATACCATTTCAACTGCACTTGTTGAACCTGGATAGTCAAACATGTCCATGTACCATGCTATAGCAGCTGAAGTTGGATGTTGCCTGTCCAAACTTACAACTTTAGTTTTCTTACACATTCAGGCTGGTTCCACTCAACAGTTTAACACATTGATGCCTGCAACAGCAACCTGAAGTTGAATGTTATGTAGGACAGTGGATTAGGTGAGCCTGATAGTTGATATTAGTCAAGATTGCCACTTAAATGTTTTATATTTCTGCAAATAGTGAAACTTGAATACATGTACTGATAAATACATGTATATCAATGTACATGCATACATGATTCACTTGTTGCAGTCATTTTATGCTACAAATTCATAAAGCATGGGAATCTAGTGTTGATGAAATAATGTTTACTTCATAGTATCAATGGGTTTAGCATCATATTTAAATGTCGTTAAAAATCATGCAAATTAGGAGCAATTAAAATTTTAAAAGCTCTGGATCTTCCAACCTATTACAGATAGCGACACAAAATTTAAAGTAGTATATACAGATTTGCAACACCCGTCAATCTAATGGACAGTGACAAAAACTGTAACATTTGAAATAATGATATTTAGCAGAAACCAAAATATTTACAAGTTCAATATTTACAAAACTATTATAAATATAGGTGTCGGTCCAACTTCAATTTGTAGATTTGTGACATAGCCGCATCCATTGAAACATGAACCAAAGTTGTGGCATTCTAATCTATCCAAACACACAAAATTTAAATATTTTAATAACTTCAAAACAATTAGACTGAGGCGTCATTTTATCTTCAATTGATAGATTTGTAGGCTAGTTGCATCCAATGCACCATGAATCAAAGTTGTAGCAGTTTGATTTATGCAAATACGCAAAATTTTAATCTTTGAATAGCTTCAAAACTAGAATATATTAACGTGCCTTTCCAACTTCAATTTATAGTTTTTTGACATAGCCACATGAAAAAATATTGTTGCAGGATAAATACTGAATAGGCAATCTTTAAAAGTTTTCTAGGCACACAGACTGATTGTCAGCAAATCAAATTTTTCTAGTTTTCATGTCTGCTTCTCTACCATTGCTGGCAGCAAACCGCCATCTTGTTACGGTCTGGTTCACTAAATTTGTATCAAACTCAAAGCCTATTGAAAGAAACAATTTTTAAGGGCTGGTTACAGGGCACCCTGTGCATTCCTTCTACATCTGTCCCCGAGCCTATCTCAACCTGAAAGGGACAATGTCTATGTGGAAGAAAACAAGAAACAGCAGTCCATTTAATCAAGCTTAAAGTCTTTATTGGATGTTACAGTCATGATTGAGAGTGGCAAAACAAAGGGCAGAGAGTGCTGGGCCCCACCACCTCTGGTTGGGTGTGGGTGCTAGAAGTTAGCATAGAGACGTGCGAGAGCAGCGTGGGCCAAATTTCCCAGTAATGCCAGGGCTCTCCCACCCCTTTTCTCCTAGTGCCCTCACGGCTGATTGCGGGCTTCACAGAAGGAGTACACACTTACATACATGTATACCCAATAGTCTACATGGACTTGTCCAATTCATGTATACAGAGGCTTGAACACAAGAATCTTTTAAAATATGTACCAACCCCTTAAAAGCACATTTAGAACAGCTGAATTTTGGCAGCATGCACAGAGAAGTGACCACCATTACAAAAAACAAAACAAAACAAACAAAAAAATTGACAGCACTGTATTGATACATCATAGGCTGCTGGCCATCACATGACACAAAATCCACAAATCAAAATATTCAAATGGTTAATTTTATCAGCACAAATCTAACATATAGTTGCTATGGTGACCACATATTATATGATATATATCAATGGGACCTATGTATCAAATCCAAAAAAGTTGCATCAATTAAAGCCACTACACATGCTTATATATTCTATGCTATGTGTTACCAAATGTCATTACCCAAGATGCATTGCGCGTACCAAGACTCCAACCTGCAGAACCCAGCAAACGGGATATGATTATGAAAACAGCTGCTCTCAGTGGGGGCCCCATTCACTTACTATATGGGAAGCACTGTCAATCATGTGGCAGGTCGGATGATTGATTTTCATAAGAATGTGGGAGATCTCCTGCCCAAGTCCAAAGGGTTGGAGTCTCGACAGACTTGTGGGAAATCAGGAGTGACTGCAACCCGTCACACTGAACGAGTCAAGTAGACACTTTAAGGAAAAGCCTATTGCTGCCTGTGTATAACTGCCAGGTGCCAGGCTGTATGGCCCACTCAGAGAAGCTGTTAATTTGGAAACATGTCGCTGAACGGCTGGTGGTACACTCTGCACACTCTCAACCTTTCACCAGGTCAATCAAAGCATTTCCTTTTTTTTTCACAGTTGGTACATGGAGTCCCCCAGGTCCACAAGTCGTTTCTTGTGGTCCGTCATTTTAATTTCACGAACGTGTTGCAGGTCTCTTGATATTCCTGGGCAAATACATCCTCCGCAACCTGCTTTAAACACACAGACTTTAAAATGCGGCCTGGCCTCACTGAGGGCCCTATGTACAGACACATCAGAGCATTACACATGGTGTCATATGCATTCTAACCTCTACAGCATTTCTCTTTAACAATATTAGCAAGATAAAAATAAAACTAGAATTTTTCACTCCTTGCCAACGCAAAGTTAAATTTGAATGCACCTTGCCACACAATGTACCTATATACTGTCCAAGTACAGAGTGAGGGAACAGGCGCCTCTGCCTCACCAGCAATATCATCCATCTACTGAAGTTTTTCTATTTTTTTTTCTCTATAAATGTGAGAATTTGTCACTCACAGGTGTATTTTCATGATCTAAAGTGTTACCTCTTTCAGTGCCAAATTTGGGACTCAGTCCACAGCTTTTTCTCGGCACGCATTGGGCGCAATACGCCCAATACGTGCCGAGAAAAGCTGTTCACCCGTGATATCTTCTCTGGAACTATAGGCATGCTGGTACTTGAATAAAAGGTCTTTTTAGGAGGAACACCCATCTGGGATCCTTATGATAATTCAGACTAGTTTGGCTTAAGTAGATTGACTTTAGTCATGCTTGGTACGGAAAGACTTAAAGTGTGTACTGTGGAAGGTCTTGGTACATTCTCTTCAAGTGGAGTAAAGCTCTCGCATGTTAATTGATACAGCCTCTGGTCAGCTTGGCATGTTTGACCTGACAGTTCGTTCAGGTGTAGCACTGCGCAGTGGCATGGAGACTGACCATTGGCAACACATAGCAGAAAGCATATAATGGGAACTCTGAAGCAGATATTACCTCTGGGGCCTAGGTATTACCTCCCATGTCAATGATATTGGTACCATACCTCACATATCCATGAATTCAATGATATTGGTACCATACCTCACATATCCATGAATTGGCGGTACTACTGTCATTCAACCGCCTACCCATATAGCAATGGTACCTGTACCACTGTCTGTTTTGTTTACTGACAAGTAAATACAATTCTTTATTTCTGCTGCAGTGACGTTTCCACATTACATTCTCTGAAACAAAAATGATCTTAGAGAACAAATAATGATCTACAGACTTGGACAGTTGCATGTAAATTATACAAAGCATCAATTAATGTTTCACCGCAAATTGTACTTTTTTCTTGTGGCATTTTCAACCAAACTAAAAAATATATATATTTATATACAACTTTAACCTGTTGACCACAAGGCAGTGCATGGCTGCATATTGAAGCCTGTGTGGACTTACTGTATAAGGACGTGCACACCATGGTGGACACACTGGGCACACCATGGTGGACACACTGGGCACACCATGGTGGACACAATGGGCACACCATGGTGCACACACTGGGCTCACCATGGTGCACACACTAGGCTCACCATGGTGCACACACCGGGCTCACCATGGTGCACACACCGGGCTCACCATGGTGCACACACTGGGCTCACAAAACACTGGCCACCGTCACTTCTTTGTGCATGCTGCAGTCCTCTTTTGCAAAGTATCGTGAAAGAACCATCCTAAACTGCCCCAGTTTGTTAAATGAGAATAATACTGGCACCAGTTTGGTAGTTGATGCCCAGCACAATTCATAATAGTCCTTGCCGAGTAAGGAACCTAATTTTGGTGAATGTAATGCAACAGCATTATTCTGGCCATAGTACACACTGTGAACGTTTTCCTGGTTTGTATGCGTACACTGGCAGACACTGTCACTGTTTGTGTGCCGATACTCCGAGACACTGTCACAATGTGCGTACACTCCAGAGACAATGTTTGTGTGCCTACACTCTCGCGTCGCACTCCTCACTAATGTATATAATGTACATGTTGTAATACAGCATGTTTTAACTGTCTCATATAGCATATAAAGCAAATGTAGCTACATGTATACAGCATATTTTAGCGGTCTCATGCTCAACTTAAAATGTTTTAAATTTGTGTGCATTATGTGCAGGAATAAATTTAAAACTGCTATGTAGCGGCAACTCTCCCAATAACCCTACTGCTGATTGCAGGGAGGACTAATGCAGGCAAACTGTTCCACTCCCGTGGCTCTTTAACATATGGACTGTCCACTACAGCCAGACAAAGTTGACCCTGGCTTAGACACTAGGACAATCAGGTTCCCAGGATGCTTTGGTCATTCATTGAGTTATCTTATTATCCTCTTATAATAAACAATAGACAGCGGTCCATCAGTTCTGCAATTTCAACTGTTTTCACTATTTTCTCTTTGTTGCACCTGAATTGTTCACCAGAAATTCTGAACACAACAGAGAAGTTATCATATAAAAATCCAAAATCTTAAAATGGGTGTATAACTTTAGCTTAAAAACAAGGTACATGATAAAAGTTGATAACCTTACATAATGGATCTCGGTAGAAATATCAACCTTTCATCATCATCAAGATAGCTGTATAACTGTTAATACACAAAATCACAGAAAACTCTTGAAGGCTGCCAGCCTGGTACAAATGTACACAAGTATTGTCCCACAGAACATATTTCAGTTTGGCTAATTATACACGCCTAGTGTAATTTGTTGCAAGTCTTAATGCTGTATAATATACATAATCCAGTTCCTCACCTAACATTTCCTACACATCACTTTGGACAAATTATTGCCATTATTGTATTTTCAATGTCATTATACTGTGTTCAGACACACATTAAAATACAATGTACCTACTAGCAGTGTAAGCATTTTTGTGTTGAAGAGGTACATTTGCTTGTCATGGTTTGTGTTAAAACATTCACATATACAGAAGATGTGTGTACCTTGATGTAGTAATAGTTATATACATGGGAACATTTTGTGCCTAACTTACACTTCTTTCACAAGACTATACTCAATGATTCTAATGCAATATATCCACCAACCCACCCGCCTGGGACCATACCTGACAAAGCGTCTGCAAGAGTGTCGTCATCATAACAATCAAATACTGTTGGTATAGCTGCAGCTTGTTAGTTGTGCAGTGAGTGACAGCACCTGGCAAAGTAGACCAAACCACTTCTGTACCACTGTGCTGATCAAGTACAGCACCACATCATGGTGCCACTGCTCCTGTAGCATAACCTCCCAGTACAACAGCACTGGTGTGGCATAACCTCAGAGACCAGGGCCTGGCTTGAACACTTTAGGTGCTACACACAGGCCTCAAGTGGCAGCAGTGCAGTTGTGCAGGGAGAGTGGCAAGTCAGTGAGTGCTTACAGCAGAACACTGAAGCACCCAGCACACAGGTCATCATTCACCCAGCACACAGGTCATCACTCACCCAGCACACAGGTCATCACTCACCCAGCACACAGGTCATCACTCACACAGTTCTGTTGTCAGCTGTAAGGATATAAGGAAACCAGACATATCACAACTTGTTCCACTCCGCCTGACGGGGCACCGCATCTTAAATTTTCATACACTGCCACCTTTTCCTCAAAATTGACCTTTCAGTTTTTTTTCTTTTCTTGCCCCATAGGTGACACAAATTGATCCACTTCTGGCAAATACAAGCCATATGCATGCAGCCAAGTCCATCAACTGATGAGGAACTTACAGAAAGTATCATACACAGCGGGGCTCAGCATAACAGGTCACTTTTCTGGCCAGCTAAAGCAATCCCAAAAACATATTTTCATTCAACTTACACACATACCTGTAGATACTTTGTTTCAATGAACAAAAAGTTTCATGATCAGAAAATCCTGATACTTTAATGACATTCAAGTTTTGGGATTTGCTGACTCTATATAGGTTTACCTGATATATGCAATACACGGCAAGTGTCGACTCACATTTAAGCCTTAAATATGGCCAGACAGCCGGCTGAGTGAACTCTTCCCTTTGAGAAACTAATGACTGTAAACACTATGTAACATCCAGGTAAGTTAGCTGGCATTGCAGTTGAAGCACAGTTGGCATAAATGAAGGTTCTATGTGTGCCTTGTGACAGCAGGACCAATGTGACAATAAATCAAATAACCATGACAATCATACTGGCTCAAAAGAGACACTAGTAACTAAGCAACAAAACAGACCTATGGCCCTGTCAATAAAGATAATACACCATATATATATATATATATATATATATATATATATATATATATATATATATATATATATGGTCCACTGTTTTCATAAAAGATGCTTACAGCTCCAACAGAAACTGGTCAAACACCTCTCCATTCTCCATTCTGCAATAATACATACAGCTGCATGCACACCAGTTTGACTGTAATGCAATAGTGACGGACACCAGCAATGGGGACTATGAAGCCTCCTTGGACACACAGATGGCCATATGAATCACCTCCACACTATCACCATCATGACATGATAATAGACAAGTAGCCCTGTGAGTAAAACCACAGTAACACCATCACAATATGTATACAAATGGTCCAGTGAGTCCAATCCAGATGATAACCATGGTAACATGATAATAGACAAATAGTCCAGTGAGTGCCATCCTCTCACCATGGTAACATGATAACAATATACAAATGGCCCAGTGAGCCATACAAACTGCTACCATGGTAACCATCATGATAGACAAACGGCCCATTGTCCCATCCAAACTATCATCCTAGTACCATGATGACAATACTCAAATGGGCAACTGACTGCCAATCAAAATTAATGCAGTCCTATACAATGTGGTCTGGAAGCTTCTGTTGAATTGTAAAGTCACTCTCCATTCTGTTTAGGTTTGAATATATAAAAATGACATGAAACATTTCTTTGAGATGAAGATACACATTTTTTCTGCACAGCACAAAACGAGACACAAAACCTCTACATTAATCCCTCTTATCCAATCAGTATGTAGCTCTACAAGTTTTATTTACAAACATGGATCCATCAAAGCCTGGAAGTGAGGCCCTACTGCTCCTTACTGGCTACTTGGACAGATGCTTCCTGTAAATATGGACAAGACACTGCTAGTTTGTAAATCATCTGATGATAAAAAACCGCGGGCACTGGCCAGGTCTGCTACCCTCATACATCAACATGGCCAGCAAACTTAACAAATATCAAACTGCACAACAAAATTAAAAACCAAGGAATTATGCTCTGCATGTTGGGTCAAATAAATAACTGGGCCTCACTTCCAAGACTGAGGGACCAATCCTTACAGTCATATGCAAATGAAAAGCAAGGCCTGCTCTTGCCAGTTTACAAGTAAACACAGTGAACACTCCCTCCCAGTTTTTATTAAATGGATGCTCCCATTTTTATCTAATTAATGAGACAAATACATACTCCCTTTGCGAGATTCTCTCCACCAGGTCTGATAGACTATGTGCATAGGATTAGCATTTGCTCACGAGCACATCTCTTCACCTTTATTGTCTTCCTGTGTCTTACTTGCAAATAAATGCATGCTCCCTACTGTTTCTACTACAATACAAATTTCATTCATGTTGAGTGTAGATGTTGCATTGCAGCACAATACAATGGTATATATAATATATTTATCTAGGCACTAAACATTGATACTAATGCTTGGCAAACAATGACAATACACATGGTAATATATTTAACAAATTGTCTCTTGCACAGACACTTTAATATGCAGAATCAACTGAAAGCACTTATCTTAGTAGAACATTTTGTTGCTGGAATACAGGCATGACTAATAGATCACCCTAGCAAACAGGCATGACTAACTGATCACCCTATCCTGCCATTACCTCTTGTTACAAAGTGCATAAAAATAGCCCGGCTGACCTGACATCACATTTTCTGTTAGTTTGGGAAACATGGAGCAAGACTAACATTATATATGCCCAGAACACGTATACAAGTCCTCTGGAATTGCTGCTCTGTTTCTTCGGCCAGTGGAGGGGTCTCTGGTCCAACAGGAGTCAGAACACCTTCCAAGGAGGGCGGCCATCACAGTCTAGCTGCGATCATTTAGTCATGGCTTGCAAGATGTGAGAAAAGCTCATTTATATATACAAAAAGCACATTTTTAGGACATATAGTTGAGATGTATCACAACGGCTTTCTAAGATCTCAAAAGTTAACCTTTCAAATCTAACAAAAAAAGTAAAAAATAAATAAATAAAATAAAATAAAATAAAATAAAATAAAATAATAAATGAAAAAAAAAAATTAAGGACTTGCATCAAGCTTTGTGCACTTCACTATGTGGTCTACACATCTACTGCAATCTTCAGTGTTTTTGTCCCTTGTTGTCCTACTGTCTTATATTCAATTTCATTTTTTGTATCCCCCCTTTTTTACACTACATGAACAAAGTCTGATCCACAGTGACATTACCCAAGGCAGAAAAATATAGCCCTCAAAGTAAAGTCACATAACCTGTGTGAGTGAATCCCTCCTTTTTTTACCCTTATTTCACATCTCTCTTCTCGGGGCCCATCCCCCATCCCCCTGCCCAATCCCTACCCCTATGTAGATGTGTCTGCCCCCCCCCCCCCCCAACCCGATGAATGTGACCACTGTGTACATCATATTGAGTGCTGGTGTATGACCATTGTTTAAACAACTCTGAAACATCAAACATATACAACTGCCGCAGTAGCGGTCAACCGTAATTCACAAGCGTTAAGCTTACAGTGGTTTCTGCCAGCAGTGTGTGCTGCTGATTTATCAAATTTTACATGAATGATTGAGGGTCACACAAGCGAATGCTGTCATCACCAATGATAAATGAGGTCTCAATTTGCTGGTCATAAAGTTCTTGCAGGTAATTATCATGTATCATGCTCAAATATACGTAAAGATTTAAGCGAGCCACTCGAGCAAAATTCTTCATTACAAATATATATACGACTATTTCTCACAGGACAATCTTTAGCTTTAAATAACTTGTAATAAACCACTGCTTATAATACAGATTTACTACTAGGAAAAAAACCTGCATTTATATGCACCACAGGAAAGTAACTGTCAAAACTGTTCCCTCCACAGAATCCACTGTTATAACTGCTTCTTTATAAGCTAAGCATCTCTGACTGGCAGCTTGTATTTTAAGGTTGACCCGATCCACTTATTTAACAATGCCCTACACCTGACAGTGCACTCTTTCATCCATTCAGCCACAGCGTCACAGAAAACCCTGTTGCTACAATGGCTACCCAAGAATATATGATCGTATTGGCTCCCGACTCTGTGGATGGACTGTGCTTTGGTGGTTTCTTTGTGATGTATGCTCCAGAATCTTTGGTACGCTTCATGTCATGTTCACGATCAGTGAAGAGAAATTCTTGATCTTCGCCATGCGGATGTCTCCGTGCTACAAAATGCAGAGAACAAGGTTTATCAACTCTTTCAATGCCAATCGCAGCTAAAGTCAATCTACTAAAATCAAACTAGTCTCAATTATCATAAGGATCCCAGATCGGTATTCCTCGCAAAAAGACCTTTCATTCAAGTACCAGCATGCCTATAGTTCCAGAGAGAATATTCCAGGTAAACAGCTTTTCTCCGTGGGCATTGGGCACACTGCGCCCAATGTGTACCGAGAAAAGCTGTTGACTCAGTCCAAAATTTGGCACTGAAAGAGTTAAACACCAAACCGTCCACTTGTTGCTTGAAAAAAAAATAGTGTTCAGAGAATGGATTACCCTCAGTGCCTACAATCTTTCTTTCCTCAATTCCGCATTTTTTGAGACTTCGCAGAAGAACACTTTACATACAATTTCCATATTGTTGTCTATGAAATGAAAGAGCAATTTTGGACGTGTTCTTGGGGTAAGTTCTGGTGACAGAGACCACTGTACTGTGCGTGACTCAGATGGCCATCAAATAAATACTTTTAAAAGTTTCACAAGTTTAAAAATCATAAGAGGAAACTTGTTTTCCATACAAGTGTGGTCCACTAAAATGCGCATCTTGGAGAAAAAATTTGGTAAAGCTGCATTTCCTTGTTGAGATATGATGGTAACATCATCCCCTTCGGCACCACTCAGACGGCCTTGGACAATAATACTTTAAAGTTTCATAAAAAGTTAAAAAAGTACAAAGAAGAAGCTGGTTTTACATAGGAACCTGGTCCATCACAAGATGCATCTCTGACAAAAATTTAGTAAATCTGTGGTCAGCCTTTTTTGAGATACTGCGGTAATATCGTCAGGGTTGACGCCACTCAGACGGCCTTCAAATAAATATATTAAAAGTTTCATAAAAAGTTTTTAAGTATTCAGAGGAAGCCGGTTTTAAATAGGAACCGGGCCCATCATATGATACATCTCTGATAAAAATTTGGTAAAGTTGTGGTCAATATTTTTGAGATATCATGGTAATGTCGTCAGGGTTGATGCCACTCAGATAGCTTTCAAATAGATATATTCATTCAAAGTTTCATAAAAAGGTAACAAATAATCAGACGGAACTGGTTTTCAATAGGAACCTGGTCCATTGTAAGATACATATCTGACAAATATCTGGTAGAGCTGTCTTCAATATTTTTTGAGACATTGCGGTAACATCATCAGGGTTGACGCCACCGAGATGGCCTTCAAATACATACATTAAAAGTTACATATGAAGTTTTTCAACAGTAAAACTATTATTAAAAAACACTATTCACAGTGCAGCACAGAGCAGCACTGGACCCATGGAACATTTTTTTGGGGAGCTCTGTCAAGGCACCTAAAGTGCGTGGAAACCAGCTAAGTGACCTATAGTGTTGTAATGTGTCCTTAATATGATGGTTTGTGAAAAAACCTCTGTGATCTTTGGTCACCAGAAGTGCACTGTATCTATTTTTTATGGGAAAAAGCCATAGTGGGGCATTCCAAGGTTTAAGACAAACACTGATACTGACGTCCTTTTTCGGCTGTAGAATGTGGGTACATGCCACTGCCACTGCCTGAGCCGTCCGAGTAGTCCTCGTCATCCACCTGTGTGTCATCTCCATCACCACTTGGGTTACCTTTGGACCACCACTCATCTGACTGGGCCATGTCTCGTGTCACCTTACTCTTCAATTCCTGCAAAAAGATGTCACCAAGAATGACAATGTCACAGGCTTAAATTGTTGATATATTTTGACTGAGTATGAGAAGAAAAAAAGCAACTGGCAATATTGTTGAGAAACAGAGCAACCAGTTTCTTCCAACACTAGACCTTTCAGTGACTGAACCATAATGCCTGCCTAATAGGGCCCTTTTAGGTGTGAATGTGGGATGCCACGGCATACAGGTCACTGGCACCTGTCTCAATCTTTGACAGGGGCACAATCATTGGCAGGTTACAGGCTCCCTGTGTCAGGTTGCCAGAAGACTGGACCCCCCCATACTTGAATGCCTTGAACATGATCTGAGCAAGAAAGGTTCATGTTCTACTCAACTGCACAGCGACATCATCTTCACCACACACTATTTGCAGTTTGAATGTTTTGACTGTAATACCGTGTTGCCATTTGGTGTCAGTCCTTTGCACCAAGGTTTCTAAGATGTAAATCTGGCATTGTCTGAGCTTTGCTGCCATCTGGTGACATTTATTGAAACTCTAAGTACACACTCAGCACACCAGAACATGATGTAGGGGCACTATGTACACTGACGTCTGACAGTCCAGTTAAGAATTTCTTCCCCTTTTCAATTTCAGTCTGTTTATATTTGTCCCAAAAGAGCATCCCCTCAGGCCTGTAGGCACTGATGACATGCATATGGTACCTGTGGACAGTCAAAACTAATGTCTCAATTGTTCCTTCCACGCATCCTGTGACAAGACAGTTTCAGCCTTGACCATGAGCTGACGAAGAAAAAGTTCATGAGCTACTCAACTACAAAGCAACTGCATTATCACCACACAATGTACAGATTAATGATGCTACCATTTGGTGTCAGTCCTTTGCACCAAGATTTCAAAGATGTAAATCTACCAGCCTTTGAGCTTTGCTGCCCTCTGGTGAAAATTTTTCAAACTAGTACACATTTAACATACACGAACTTGAAATAGGGTGCTGTTATGTACACTGATGTTTGACTGTCCAGGTAAGACATTTATTTTTCCTTCTTTTTAATTTCAGTCTGTTAATATTTGTGCCCATATAGTGTCAACTGAGGGATGCAAGTACTCACAGCCTGGCACCTAGGACAGCCAAAGTTATGGTCTAACTTGTTATTTCCACTTATCCTGTTCATGGTGATCTTAGCATGCACTTGTCCAAGTACTTCAAGTGCCACTTGACATGTAGATGACATCTTTGCTTTGCTGCCTTCAGTTTTAATATGCTCAGGTGCAGGATTTATGGAAAGATAACTGGGAATAGGGTGAAGGAAGGAACATTTAAAAACACCAGTGACCATTGTGGACATACACATTGTTAACCCATGGAGGTAGAAAGGGGTGGAGGCTCAACTGGAGAATTTCTTATGTCATATCTTAATCGCGGCCACTGATAAAGATCGGATTATCACACCTTGCTGGCCTGTGATGCTAAGTGGAATACGCAGAGCTGATGCATACAGCAGAACAGCCGGTGACCTACTTAGGCCCGTACTCAACAAGTGCGTCGCAGTAGCTTCCATTACAACCCATGCTAAAGTGCCTACACCGAGATGCGAAAGTTCCATATTTTCATGACTAAAATTTGACTTCCCGACACGAACCGACTCATAATTGTACTCCATATCTTCAATCTATGTTATTCAAAGAGCACACATGCCAAGTTTTGAGGGCAGCAACATGACCAAAAGTAGACTTTTGATCACTAAAAATTCTTAGATAAATGCCTTTTCTACCAGTTATTTAAAGTATACAATTTCAGCAAAATCGCCATAATTTGGGTAAAATCCATTCGATTTTTTCCATTCATACACCGTTAGAAAGTTCACATCAAGAGGAAGATGAATACACAAACACCATGCACATGGAATCATTTTCTTTACCTCCACTAATGAAGAGCTACTCTTGATGAAAATAAAACCAGCGCAAAGTAGGCTGGGTTTCCGGTCAAGCTTCGGCCACTAAAGCGGCGACGCACATTGACATCAGAGGGCTGGCTTATCAGGCAGCATGCCTTTGAAGTTCAAAGGTGCTTAATAGGATAGTGGCTGATAAAACTTGTGTGTATTCCACAGTTGTTCCTTCACCCCTTTCTACCTCCATGATTAACCTTAACCCCAGTACTGTGGGGCATGTGTTTATATGGTCCACAACGCAGGTTGAAAAATCAATTCAGCAGTACCAGGATTAATAAACATAGCAACTTACATTCTTCACATGTGCCAGTTTGTCTTTTAGGGACACTATGGCGCTGCGGTATTTCTGAGTGATGCGCACCTCGTGGTTGTCCTTCATCTGTGAGTCCACACCAATAGCAGCCACGGACTTGTTGTACCTGAAAACAGAGAAACACCAGAATCATAAACACAGGACTGTCTGAGCACCAGAATTATAAACACAGGACTGTCTGAGCACCAGAATTATAAACACAGGACTGTCTGAGCACCAGAATTATAAACACATGACTGTCTAAGCACCAGCAATACAAATAATTGACTAAGCACCAGAATTATAAACAACTGACTGTCTAAGCACCACTTATAAACATACCTGACTGTCTAAGCACCAGAATTATAAACTGACTGTCTAAGCACCAGAATTCAGGACTATCCCCCACAGGTGGATCACTGTACCCAGTAATTTTCTCACCTCCAATGGCTAGAGCAAGCCCCTTTGCTGGGGTAAGACTACTTGACTGTATAGTTTTAACATTGAATGTATAATTTTAACATAGGGGCTTGCCACAGAGGATGGTTTACATGGTAAAATTACATGAATTTCTCAGCCAAACAAGTTTAAGTATGGAAGGAAAATGGCCTCTAAACTATTAATGAAACCTTTCATAAAATGTTAAACTTATAACAATAAGTGAAGACCATTTTAGGGCAGTAAAGCTTGCCTAATCACTGCACTGTCTGCCATAACTGAAACTGGCGTTTTGCCCTTTAAACACCACCCTTGAATGAATGGATATATTCCACAGAGCAATATGCTGTGGCATCATGAGCACATGCTGCCAAAATGTACTCAGTTTAAACGTTTCACAAACTACTCTGGTGATTAACCCCACAGGTGTCAGTAACCACTTGACACCTATGCATGTGTGGTGGTCAGTCCACAGCTACTGTATAAGGGTCTCATTAATTTTGCCTGTAAAAAGTTTCTGACATCTTCAAATTGAAAATGCCTGGTACATTACCGATATTGACAGGCATAATAATCTGAAAATGTTACAATTTGTTAATGTTGCTATAATTGACCTCAAATTTACTCTTAAATAGGCATTTTTACCATGCATTACCCTATGCCCACTAGTGTCCACCCCCGTGATGTCCTCTCCAGTCGACTGGAGGTGAGAAAATTCTATGCTTTGCTGGTTCTGTGAAAGGAGTCAATTACAAACACACCTGATTTAGTACCAGAATGTCTACAGCATCCACAGCTGGCACAACAATGTGCAGCTGGTACTTAATTTTTGGGGGCATAAAATCCACTCTGACTTGATGTTCACATTACATACCTTGTGTCATGTTTCTTCTGACATGTGTGTGTATGTATGTGTGTGTGTGTGTGTGTGTGTCTGTGTCTGTCTGTCTGTACATATTTACATAGGTATGTACAACAAGTATACATGAGTTATTTTTATTTCCATCAATAATAAAGTGACCCAGGTAGGTTGTATCATGGTCACCAATAAAGTGACCCCATCACTAATCATGAATAGCGTATTCACCTTACCTCTCCCCCCCCCCCCCCTTCCCAAGTTGGTCACCCATACAAATAGCCTCCAGTGGCCTGATGATTGATGAAAGCTGTGTAAATGTTCCTTCCTTTTTAATTTTTTTAAAGGTAATTTATGCTGTCACCATTTTCAATACCTGTATCACTTTTTCTTGCCTACTTGCAGCTGGTAGCTTTACCATGAAGTTCTCAGTTCCCAAAATTCAATTTCCCCTCACCCATGTCCCCTTCCCTCAAACTGAAGGCACAAAAAGTCTGACATTGTGCCCCCTCTGGTGGTGAACAGTTGGACTACACTGGGTATCCAATGAGCAGTGTGCCAGGCTGCAGTGCCAGCACAAACAACAAGCATGTGATTAGCCTGCCAAACCTGGCCTTAATCTCCATTCAGTGTCCTCAATGTCTGGCTCCCTGCAGATAACTGACAACAACTAAGTAATGTATTTTTCATCACATCTGAAATAGTGGTAATCTGTTCTTTGGTTACCGGTCCAGCTAAGCCCATTGAGCCCTGCCCCTCATTCACACTTTGGCTAGCAATGGTATCCATAGCAACCACAAATATAGCCAGTGGCAAAAACCACTAATAATGCCGATATCCACCACGCATTTGCAAATTAAGTTAGATGTGACTGTGACATGCAGTCATCTTTTCAGGTCTTGTCCACAAGTCCCACCACATGTCTTGCAAACAAGCACTCCTGGCAGCTCAAACAAGCACTCCTGGCAGCTGGGTCACCGCAATCTTTTGTTTATGACACAAAATGGAGTTCCCCATGACCCCCCCCCCCCCCCAAAAAAAATCCCTCTCGTATGACTAGGTAAGCAACAGTTAATTTTAACTTTCAAAGATGCAAATTGGCTTACCCTGGCCAATCACACACATATAAGGTTAAGGTTATCAATCTTTGATGTTGATGAGCCCTGACAGAGGACTATATCTCCTGTGCAATATGAGAGCCCCAGCTCCAAAACTTCTGGGCTTATCGTATTTGGGTCAATGTGTTAAAGAATTCACTAATGTGGCTCTGCAACATTGGAAAGTGTCAAGGTCGCCAATCCTCAAACCTGACAAAGTTCTTATAGAGAACTAACATCCTGTGTAATATAGAAGCGGTAGCTCTAAAATGTGAAAAGTTATCATGCATTTACTCATGTGGCTCTGTGACCTTGGGAATGGGGTCATGGTTACCTATCTTTAAACTTGACATATACGACTAATGTCCTGTCCAATATAAAAGCCCTCGCTCAAAACATCTGGCATTATCTTGTTTCAGCAGGAGGAGGAGGAGGAGGAGGAGGAGGAGGAGGAGAAATGGGTGCAAAAACAATAACACCCTCCCCCCCTTGCATACAAGGGAAAACAGAGATCAGATAGTACTCTAACTTGATGAAAAGCATTGGTGAACAAGGAATCAGGGTCATTCAAGCTTTTGGTTTGGAAGAAGTAAAAAATTCAGCAAAAGAATTTCAGTGTCACGTTTTAAACAAATGAAGGTCTTGAGGTGCCCAGAAGTGTCCCTGCACAATTTCCGATTAAATGACTACCGTACTGGACGCCATAATCGTCGCAGCTGGAGGGGTAAAATAATTTTTCCAAAGCCATACCTGTGACTATTATGCCAACTACAGTCTAAATTTCCCGGGGACTTAGCCTGGGAGGAAGTTTTCTTGACGATGGAAAAGACCGGCGGCCATGTTTGTTTACATTGCCGGTGTACATACATTGTAGATTGATTGATTAAGAGTTGTACCAAGCAATTGGTATGTATATATATATATATATATATATATATATATATATATATTTTAATAACACCAAGTGGCGTGATCTGGCCTTTACGGCTTTAGTGAGAAAAGAGTGGTTAAAATGCAGTCGGTACTTCAAACCCCACGGCCTTTTTCAAGGCCACCATGCCAAATGGCTTCTAGCCCTTGGTGAGAAAAGAGATGGTTAAACAATTGTTTTTTTTTCTTTTCTGAAATAAAACCAAATGGCGTGATCTTTTCCCAGCCACTTTTTTAAGTTGGGCCCCACACTCATCCTTATCCCGAATGCATTCGAAGTTGCACGTTTGCCATGTGTTAGTCACATGACACGCTTGTGATGATTGACAGAAGCCTGTTTATGAAATCTCTCGAGAGTCTTGAAAACGAGATTAGTCTTGGCGGCACCCTAATAGAAACACATTTGGATTATTCACGATGTTTTTGCAGTGAGATTTAAGAAATTCAAATGACAAAATTTTAAAACAAATACCAAAGTTTGATAACTCATAATGTTTTTAAGTAGCCGTATGATAGCATTTACCTGCTGATAACGAGAATCTGACACAAAACGACAGTTTCAACATGAAAGTGAGGAGCGAGATTCCAGTTCACTTTTCACATACCAAGACAAAATATAAAGGCAACAGAGGTGGATGTTTTAAGTTTATTTATTTTCATTTTAACTTTACTCACCAGCTTTAAATCACAGATTTTTGTTCATTCCTTGTCATGAGCAGCCTGGTTATACTTCTTCATGGTGATATCCGGGAGACCATTTTAAAATATTTTTTGGGGTGCAACTATTGTGCCGCACATACCTTGAGGTGTCTTATTCCCCCTCCACAGTTGGGGGTGCGACCTTTATGCGTCCAGTACGGTACTGTAAATTGCTTTATTTTCATGTGCATAAATTTTCACTGTTTTGTATTTTTGGCATTTCACTGTTTTGGACATAATTCCCACTCAAGCAATGTTAAAATACAATTTCACTGTGTTTTTATTTTCATGGTTTTGTGCCATCAGTGAAGTATGCGAAAATAAGAACACAGCAAAATTAAAGCAATTACAACATGTGGTTTCAGAAAAGATGATCTTTTTACGATTTTGCCAAAAAAATAATGAATAAAACAATCACTGGCTGGTGACATGCTGAACAAACCTGGTTGAAAACAACACAAGGAACCTCCCCAGAAATTTGTAAGAAAATGTGTTTTGCCTTCGGGGATTTATTTTTTTCACCAAAGGCAACGCATGGTAGCCATAGGCTTATTTTTCTCAGTTCAATACGCCAGAGATATAATTTCACTGAGTACCTGGCTAAAGCTGTATTTTCAAACAGGCTACTGACCAAGCTACTTAAAAGTTCTTTAGCAAAATCCTCCCACACAGTGGCATGACCTGTTTCAGCACCCCCTTTACAGAAGTAGAATCCTCATGATTTTGTTTTCAAATACAATGTAATTCAACAAAATTTCAATGATCTACAAAAATTCCCTAAGCCCTATTTAAAAAATCTGAAATAAGGTATTTTAGACACTAGCTTAAGTTTAATTTGATATAACAGCTAACTTGTATGTTAATTTTTGAACATGCTATTTGTCATTTTACGTAAATTTTCCAAATTTTAATTAGAATTAAATCAAAATAATTGAAATGGACGAATCTGACATTCAATAGTTAATTTAAATTTAGGCAAATGTTTTCTTTCAAAAATATATGTTTCTTATAGTCTTGCATGCAAAAATCAATGAAATAATTACATATTCCTACTTGAAATTCACAAAGTGTATACATTTAGTATTTTTTTTTTTTTGTTTAATTTGTTGTTCAGTAACTGGTATCATTATCAATTGCTGTATGCCATGGCTGACCATAACACAGCAGCCAGACTGGCTTCATTACAATCTACCCTGCCTGCTGCTATAGGCTTCCACATTTATCAGGGTTACCATCATTTGGTCAAGTGGTCACTCAGGAGAAGGGAGTAATTGGTTATTTCATCTAAAACTGGTGGATAGTTTTCAGTTTCTTCAAAAGAATACTCTGGAACTTGGATCCCTAACTGTGAATATTGAACACCCATGTTGGCCACTGCCAGTCTAATGGTAACAATACATACATGTCTAAACAATCATAACACACACACGTATAGAAATTCCTATTTGATAATCAGGATACCCCCCCCCCCCCCATCAGCAGCATCTGGCCCATACATCACTGGCCACTAACACTACCTGACAGCACATTGACCACTGAGGGGTGGACCAGCCATGCTGCTCATTTGCTTTCAGCAGGTTTCCATGACAATAATGAATTTCCTGGGAATAAAACCATCAAGTGGTAGCTATCAAATTATTTGGTTGTAATCACTGTGGAATATTCCAAATGAGGGTGACACAGCAGCAGCACTCACTGCTAACAGGTCTTGGAGAACACCGTCAGCAGTCACTCCAAACAGTCAGCAGTCAAGTCTGCTACATGTACCAGTCCTGTCACTGAATACACTTTGCATCTCTCTCTGTGCTCTTCTTACATGTTCTCTAAAGGCTATAATTATATACTACTGAGGTTGTTCCCAACATATAGCATCCATAGGCTATATATACTACTGAGGTTGTTCCCAACATATAGTATCCATAGGCTATATATACTACTGAGGTTGTTCCCAACATATAGTATCCATAGGCTACATATACTACTGAAGTTGTTCCCAACATATAGTATCCATAGGCTACATATACTACTGAGGTTGTTCCCAACATATAGTATCCATAGGCTACATATACTACTGAGGTTGTTCCCAACATATAGTATCCATATAGTATCCATAGGCTACATATACTACTGAAGTTGTTCCCAACATATAGTATCCATAGGCTACATATACTACTGAGGTTGTTCCCAACATATAGTATCCATAGGCTACATATACTACTGAGGTTGTTCCCAACATATAGTATCCATAGGCTATATATACTACTGAGGTTGTTCCCAACATATAGTATCCATAGGCTATATATACTACTGAGGTTGTTCCCAACATATAGTATCCATAGGCTACATATACTACTGAGGTTGTTCCCAACATATAGTATCCATAGGCTATATATACTACTGAGGTTGTTCCCAACATATAGTATCCATAGGCTATATATACTACTGAGGTTGTTCCCAACATATAGTATCCATAGGCTACATATACTACTGAGGTTGTTCCCAACATACAGTATCCATAGGCTACATATACTACTGAGGTTGTTCCCAACATATAGTATCCATAGGCTACATATACTACTGAGGTTGTTCCCAACATATAGCATCCATAGGCTATATATACTACTGAGGTTGTTCCCAACATATAGTATCCATAGGCTATATATACTATGAAGTTGTTCCCAATGTATAGCATCCATAGGCTGCTATGGTCTTGGAGAACACCGTACTATGAAGTTGTTCCCAATGTATAGTATCCATAGGCTATATATACTACTGAGGTTGTTCCCAATGTGTAGTATCCATAGGCTATATATACTACTGAGGTTGTTCCCAATGTGTAGTATCCATAGGCTATATATACTATGAAGTTGTTCCCAATGTATAGTATCCATAGGCTACATATACTATGAAGTTGTTCCCAGTGTATAGTATCTATTGACCCTAACTGCTTCAACTGGCATCATGCTGGTAGTTATTCAATGTGGCTACTCTATCCGTCAAGTACTGTCACTGCTGTCAACTCACATCACCCTGTTACAGCTACCACTTATACCACCTTATCTGTTACATACTGTCACTAGTGGCACACCCATAGAATGCATCATCTACATATTGTGACTGTTGACACCTACAGCATGTATTACTTAACATTCTGTCACTGTTGGCACACTCATAGTATGTATCAGTTGGTGTCACTGTTGGCACACTCATAGTATGTATCAGTTAGTGTCACTGTTGGCACACTCATAGTATGTATCAGTTGGTGTCACTGTTGGCACACTCATAGTATGTATCAGTTGGTGTCACTGTTGGCACACTCATAGTATGTATCAGTTAGTGTCACTGTTGACACACTCATAGTATGTATCAGTTAGTGTCACTGTTGGCACACTCATAGTATGTATCAGTTAGTGTCACTGTTGACACACTCATAGTATGTATCAGTTAGTGTCACTGTTGACACACAGTATATATCCGTTACATACTGTCACTGTTGGTAAATGTACCATATAGGGTAATATGTAAAAACCACACAAGGAAAGCTGTTGACCATGAACATACTGTATCGGGTCTCACTTACAGCTTGCACTAAAAACGTCTTAAATTGACAAGAAATTTTAGTCTACATTAAAGCAGAGGACAATTTACAATCAGACTTCTTCAGGAGATTTGAGGAGTAAAGGATTGAAGTCTTCATGGCAATAGGCAGCTTTTAGCTACCACTGCATCCTTTTGACTATACATTATTCAGCCATCAGGGAATCTTTATCATCACAGTACTTCAGTGTTGTAGTGGGTTAGGTGCCTTGTCTCATGCCAGCAAGTCTGTGCTTTAACTAATCCCCTTGTCTGTCATACTGTGCTGACCTGCCTCACCTGCTGTACACCAATGACTTGCTCCTTTCACTTTCCTCAGGTGCCCAGGATCAGACCACTTGTCATAAGCTGTGTAGTCACACTTCATCTCAACATCAGTGCAAAGGTCTAACTGGCATTGAATAACTTTGATTTAGTGGCCACTTTTGTGTCTTCAGAATATCCACTTCAATTACAGCAGTTTGAACTGTGCTTTCCCAAAGTGGCCAACATTTATTCTGCTCTCATTTTCGCAAAATATACTGAGACCTACTTCAGCAGACGACGTGACTCAATTAAGTGACTGCTTGGCTCATGTGTGTCTTTGTGCATGCATGCTTGAGTGTGGGGGTGGGGGTAGTGATGGGGGTGGGTGGGGGTAGTGGTGGCAGAGGGTGGGTGGGGGTAGTGGTGGTAGAGGATGACAGACATCACCATGATAAATGTAGCTATAGCTTGCCATAATAATATTCCCACAATTCAAGCACCTCAAGAGTCCATCAATTCAGATACATCATTCCTCACAACAAATCTGTCTGAAATCATTTTCAAGACTTGAAGACCTTGTCCATGCTTTGAAAGACCATTCCACTGAGATAACCGTCACTTGGAAAAGGCATGGAAAATAAACTGAGGCTAGAATGTTCTGGGCTAGACATTCAGTATTGAAACACAATTTGCACATATACCCGTGGAAGCCATTCAAAAAAACAAAGAGGCACAGAATCCTATGCTTTTCCATATACATCTGTACCACATGGAAAGTTAAAGATAACAGTGCAAAAGTTGTAAGAGCTTGGAATTTAAGTCTAGTTGCAGTCGTTTATTTTTCCCCATGTTCTTCCTTGACCCTATAAAACCCACACTGAGTGGGCCATCACCAACCTATAACATCTACACTGAATGAACCATGACCACCCAAGGACAGTGACCCATACTGAGCGGGCAATCACTACCCGACAACACCTACACTGATTGGGTCAATTCACCAACCTAGAACACCCACACTCAGTGAGATATCACCACCCTATGACACTCACACTGATTGGCCATCACCACCCTACAACACTCACACTGAGTAGGCCATCACTACCCTACAACACTCACACTGAGTGGGCCATCACTACCCTACAACACTCACACTGATTGGCCATCACCACCCTACAACACTCACACTGAGTGGGCCATCACTACCCTACAACACCCACACTGAGTGGGCCATCACTACCCTACAACACCCACACTGAGTAGGCCATCACTACCCTACAACACCCACACTGAGTAGGCCATCACTACCCTACAACACTGACACTGAGTGGGCCATCACTACCCTACAACACCCACACTGAGTAGGCCATCACTACCCTACAACACCCACACTGAGTGGGCCATCACTACCCTACAACACCCACACTGAGTGGGCCATCACTACCCTACAACACTCACACTGAGTGGGCCATCACTACCCTACAACACTCACACTGAGTGGGCCATCACTACCCTACAACACTCACACTGAGTGGGCCATCACTACCCTACAACACCCACACTGAGTGGGCCATCACTACCCTACAACACTCACACTGAGTGGGCCATCACTACCCTACAACACTCACACTGAGTGGGCCATCACTACCCTACAACACCCACACTGAGTGGGCCATCACTACCCTACAACACTCACACTGAGTGGGCCATCACTACCCTACAACACTCACACTGAGTAGGCCATCACTACCCTACAACACTCACACTGAGTGGGCCATCACTACCCTACAACACCCACACTGAGTGGGCCATCACTACCCTACAACACCCACACTGAGTGGGCCATCACTACCCTACAACACCCACACTGAGTGGGCCAGCCCCCACCTACAAGACCCACATTGAGAGGGCCACTGTCCCTCTACAACACCCACACAGAGTGGCCACCAACCATATCATTCCTGTACACTTTTTTCGACATGGCTACCTCATTTCAAACCTTCAAGTGTTTTTTTTCCAGGCTGAGTGACAAAGTGGTGGCATGGTGCCCACAGCATTACTGTCAAATTTCAATTTCCCGTCTCCCATTAAGTAGGCACAACTGGATACCATGTCTGACACAGTATTCCCTCCAGTATTTGGCACGTGTGTAATTTGCCATGACAAAGCTTGGAAATTCCATCCTTGGTACAACATGACTTCCTCATTGAGTAGTGTGCTTGCTTTCAGCACTGGAAAAGTTATCTAGATGGTCTGTTGGACTACCTTGAAACACTTTGAAGATGATGTGCTCTGCTGCAATTTTTACCTTAGGAATCTATAAATGAATGATTACACATGCATAACCACTGGAAATTATAGATTTCAATGCTGCACGTTTTGTTACATCTCCATTGAATATGAAACAAAGATGTCCCTTCTGTCCATGTTTTAGGCATAGGTGTGAGAATGCAATGTTGAAAGTGATCAATACGTGCTTGTCACTTGAACAGTGTATAAGTGTACACATAGGATGCAGGTCAACATTCCATAGAAACAAATAAAATACAATGTCTTGTCAGTGAACCATTTTCATTCATAGAATATGTCCAAAAAATTTCAAAGGGTCAACTTAAAAAGTGAAGACACCATTTTGCTGACAAGAAATTGTTAAAGGACTAATGAAAAGACAGAAGGATGGGCACAAGTGATTATAATTACTCGGTGACCTATGGTCAGCAAGGCTAAAAATAAAAAGTAATGGTATTTTCTGATGCTTTTGGAATCTGTGCTAACAAAATTGATGACTGTGCAGTGGTTTCTGGCCACTCTATCTTCGACTGGTTGTACTCTACGTTGATGGGTCACACAGCTGCCCTTTTAACTCCTTCACAGCCAATCACGACTAAAGTCACTCTACTGAAGAGTCAATCTATGAAGTCTCACTAGTCTGAATTATCATTAGGATCACAGATTCGTATACCTTCTAACATGACCTTTCATTGAAGTACCGGTATGCCTATAGCTCTACAGAGAATATCCCAGATCAACAACTTTTCTTGGCATGCATTGCGCTCCAAAAAAGCTGTTGACTCAGTCCAAAATTTGGCATTGAAAGAGTTAAACCTAGCTAATCTGGAATTGTGATTCTAGAGGCCTACATAATTTGTAACTCTGATGTGGTTAGTGTTCATCTTTTTTGGTGTTTCCATCAAATTTTAATTCATATAAAAAAGGACTATGCCAGTCCTGTGCTCAGCTGATCTTATGTTAGAAACTGAAACTGTCCTGTGAACTACAAAATGACATTAAGGTCACCTTTGCTTAAGACCATCATCACTAGGGCCAATGATTTTCTGTTTCAAAAAAAAAGAGGAATTCTGCTTCATCAGCAAAAAAAAAAAAAAAAAATTCAAATCCTGTTTCCACTGCTATATATTTATACATAATTCATATTAAAAAATATATCAAATTCCATTTCAAGGATGTAAAAAATGGACAATTCCGCTTCGGTTTTGGAAAAAACGAAAAATCATTGGCCCTACATCACTGGTGTCAACACGAACATATCCCTTTCCAAATTTTCACAATTTTGATAATTTGAATAAAAAATCAGAAAATGACAGCACCACCACGTAGTAAACATCTGGGTGGAGATCAAGTCTACCTACCCATTATATTACCAATAAGTCTGAAGAGGATTCAGATTACACTTTGGGAGAAAAGTCAAGGAAATGAAAAACACAAAAATTGTTTAAAAAGCAGAAATCAATTACAGTGCCACCTGTTGAACAAATTATGGTCCGGTGGCCTCCAGAAATGTCCCTTTACAATTTCAAAGCAACTGGCTTGAAGGTTTGCAGAACATGATTTTTTTAATTTTGCCAAAAAATGAACAAAATATTCATAAAATTCCAAAAAACACTGGAGCATGACCATTTGAACAAATTGGTAAAGACCCACCCAAGGTACATCCCCAATAAGTATAAAGTGACTCTGGTGGACAGTTTTCGAGAAGTCAACAATTTTGTGACTTACCATCGAAATCCACAGCGACTTAATTGCATTATAGATAGTGGGATGTATGCGTTAACAGATGACTACCCAAACTGAAAAAATGGATTTCAAATTAGAAGTTACATTTCCCTCAAGTTTCAAAAGAAACTTAGTGATCGTTTTAGAGAAGTCAAAAATATCTTTAACACAAAAAAATATGTAAAAAAAATTGCAGCAGCCCTGTTGAACATTGAAGGTCTAGGGGTCCCACGAAGGATCCCAATGCAAGTTTGAAGCAATTGGCGTGGTTGTTTTTGAGAAGAAAATTTTTGAAGATTTTAGCAAAAAATGAACAAAAAAATCTGTGCAGCCTGACCACTTAGACAACCTTGGTAGATACTAACCTCAGGTAAATCCACACCAATTTTGAAGTGGATCCGCCTCATCATTTTTGAAAAGTCAAAAACGTAAATTGTGGATGGGGATGGACAGTCAGGAAGCTGGAGGACAGAGCAAGATCACCCCCCCAAATACGCTCAGCTGACTGACAGGAGCAAGATCACCCCCCATATATGCTCAGCTGACTGACAGGAGCAAGATCACCCCCCATATACGCTCAGCTGACTGACAGGAGCAAGATCACCCCCCATATATGCTCAGCTGACTGACAGGAGCAAGATCACCCCCCATATACGCTCAGCTGACTGACAGGAGCAAGATCACCCCCCATATACCCTCAGCTGACTGACAGGAGCAAGATCACCCCCCATATACGCTCAGCTGACTGACAAGTCAGCTCAGCTGAAAATAATAAGATATCCCAAAATCACTGTAGCATGACCATTTTAACAAGCTTGGTGGAGGTAGATCCCCATCACTTTTGAATTGGATCTGGCTAATGGTTTTGCAGAAGTTGAAAGTGTAATTGTGGTCAGATGACTGATGGACGACTGATGCAGACCCATTACGCTCAGCTGATTGACACGTCAGCTGAGCTAAAAATGAAAATCTCTGACAGTTCAGGTATGGATGCATCTAATAATAAGTAATTAATAAAGTCTGACTGTGCAATTAATTCTTAAAATTACTGTGAGCATAAGTCATGTGACTTGCACGTCACAATGTGTGGGAACATGATCCAGGGTACAAAGGGTAACAGTAATTATATGTCAGCAAAGTTACACTACAGCCACAGTGCAACCAAGTATTTACACAAACAACAACGTTATTCAGGTGGCATGTGAATGCCATAATTAACAAGCAAAGATTGTGCTTCCATTCGAATGGCAGACAACTGGACTAGCATTATGATGATGATCAAGAAGGTAATACCATGTGATGCCTGGTACAGAGAGACACATGACATGTTACAGTTAAGTCCACGTTAAACTTAACAGTCACCAAACGCAGCAACCTTTTGAGTGAAAGGCAAACCTTTTTCAAACCCATTTCTAACACTTTCCAAACGTTTCCTCTTATTGCATTAAAACCCTTTTAAACCTTTCTCTAATGGTTACCAACCAATTCACACACTGTCTCTACCTTAGTGATTAAAATGTTGAAATGGTTTGAAATGGTTTGCAACCATTTCAACCATTTGAAACCCTTTGTCAACCTTTTGCAAACCTTTCACAGCCTTTACAAACCCCAGTACAACACTTTGCAACACAAAAAATGCATTTGGCTGCTAAGTTTTAGACGGGCTTAACTGTGCATACATGTACAGTGGACAGCTATACATGTACAGTGGACAGCTATACATGTACAGTGGACAGCTCGTCAAGCCTCTTACCACTACACTTCTGGGATTGAGTAACATAATCTAAATGAAACAAATGCAAGTGAAGTCTGGTAAGGCTACCATAACATTCATAATAATCAATTGCCCCATAATCTAGTAACAAGCATGGTAACATATTGGTAAATTGTTGACTCCTCAGTTACTGACTTGACTAAAATAATCCTGATGCCAGCTGCCCTTGCTGGCCAGATAGTGTGGTAAACAAGACTGTCACAAGGGCCACCATCAATACACACTGACCCGGACTGACCTCTTGGCCAGCAACACCTAAGTGGATCCTCTTTGTCTGTAGCTGGCAGTAAACATCATGACATCCATTATTGGTCTTTAACGCCTAAAAACTGATGACCAAGTTCTGCTGTCAGTGTCTATGTACCCTGCACATACAAAACTAGCCAAAGACTGGTCCACCCATTACAGAGTTGTATAGAAGTGAGTTTAAAGAAAAATATTGGGCCGACGATGCACCATTAAGATAATGGTGCATTATCTTAATGCATAATTAAGATGCAAGATATAAGCCAATATGTGAAAACTACTGAGTCAGCACAAAAAGGCAACAAGGATTTGACCTTGACTTTTGACCTCAAGGCTACATGTTATATGACCTATGGAATAGGGTAATAACGACTAGGATGTGGTTCCCGACAATCAGACTCAAATATAATGGAAAAAATTCCCCAGACCCATAGATTATCTGTAGCAAATCAGGAGGCAATAAGTCAAGAGGAGGGACAGAAATATCAGGAAAGTAAGATAAGCGGCAGCCACAGCAAAGGACAGGATTTAACACAATATGCATCTCCCCATACGGGGAATGCATAATAAACACATAGCAAGTGATCAGCTGTTTGCTGTCCCACACAAGACTGAGCTGCCTGCTGTGGACACTAGGACAGATGTGGATCTACTATGCTGCACACTGACCCCAGAGGCTTCAGTTCAACATCAGACTTATCTGCATACACTAACAACTGACTGCCACTGATACACTGTCAGCTGATGTGGACCCTGTGGACCACTGTCCCCCCACTTCCTGTACTGGACTGTCACCTTGGTATCTGTGCTACACTCTCAGCACAAGGCCAGGCCCTCTTAGGGGCAATGTCAGCCTATTACCTGGGCTGTCAGCTCAAGTTTACCCTATAGAGCATGGTCAGCCCACAACCTGTACAGGCACAATGTCAGCTCAGTATTTATGGTACACTCAATCCACCATCTGTGGTACACTTCCAGCCCAACATCTGTGGTACACTATCAACCCAACATCTGTGGTACACTATCAACCCACTATCTGTGGTACACTATCAACCCACTATCTGTGGTACACTATCAGCCCAACATCTGTGGTACACTATCAACCCACTATCTATGGTACACTATCAGCCCAACATCTGTGGTACACTATCAACCCACTATCTGTGGTACACTATCAACCCACTATCTGTGGTACACTACCAGCCCAACATCTGTGGTACACTATCAACCCACTATCTATGGTACACTATCAGCCTACTATCTGTGGTACACTATCAACCCACTATCTGTCTGTGGTACACTGTCAGCCCAACATCTGTGGTACACTATCAACCCACTATCTATGGTACACTATCAGCCCAACATCTGTGGTACACTATCAACCCACTATCTGTGGTATACTATCAACCCACTATCTGTGGTACATTGTCAGCCCAACATCTGTGGCACACTATCAACCCACTATCTATGGTACACTATCAGCCCAACATCTGTGGTACACTATCAGCCCAACATCTGTGGTACACTATCAACCCAACATCTGTGGTACACTATCAACCCACTATCTGTACACTATCAGCCCAACATCTATGGTACACTGTCAGCTCATCCTGACTACCTCTGTCCCATAGAACCTTTGGTACAGTACCCTGAGTTTAGGTACATATCACCTGTGGGTACGAGAGGCCTGTAGCCTCAATTAAGCCTGTGGCCATACTTGCAGCAAGTAATGTGATCTCCAGCCAAGCACAGATAGCCATGACCAACATGTGGTTCTACTTCACTACAACCACTTTTTCTGCATCTCCTAAAAAGCAACTTTTTGATCTTGATTCAGTAGCACTAATTCTGTTTTCAGGGGATTCCCGATGCCTCACTAAAGCTTATTTCACACCATATGATCAATGAACTGCAAGATGGTTTTGTTTATCCTGCGGAAGCATTCAGCTTCTAGCTGTGACAGGCTGGCCGTTGACAACATTACTGCACTTGCTGTGGGGTCCTCTCAATACTGCTACCAAATTGTGCTGGCAGACCACAGACCCAGACCTGGTCCTGTTCACTGCTGGTTCTGTACAAGTCTTACCAGTCTAACCTGCACTGGATCCCAGACCATCAACCTTTAGATGTTTTAAGCTGCACCCTGTGCCCCTCTATCTAGTATTCCATCACCTGACTGGCCACACACTTCACTGAAGACAGTGGCCCCTGCATGGCAATCTCCACCTCTCACACATATTTACATAGACACATGCTCTTTAATGCATCAGCCTCAGAAAATTACTCTCCCTGAAACTGTCTCATCTCAATTAAAGATTTATGCAGACCTGGACCAATGAAAGCAACACTACAGCTGACCACATGCATGAAAAAAGCCAGAAGGATGAGGTCTGTAAAAAATATATCAGTTTCAAACTCAAGTGCACTGTATTAACTAGAATATGTACACAGTGCTCCTAAGGGGCCGTATCAAAATGATCATGCGTGTAAGACGGAAGAAACGCAGTCTGGCTCGAATGAAAGTTGGATTCGTCTCCACCTCGTCTCACACGCGAACAGACCAAGACAAACGAGGCCAGACCAAGCCTGAGCGTGACCCAGCTGGAGCTCATATCGGCAGTGCTCCCTGCGTCTGAGACGCGCAGATTACATAAGCCAGACTAGTGACACCACACACCTATATTCATAATTAGTCGGCCAAGCAATGCCCCAATTACAAACATTAATTTCAAGACAAAAGCACAAACTGGAGCAGTGGGTCGCCTCATCTCCGAATGACGAAAGAAATGAACACACAGATTAAAGTTATTTCAAAACACTAAACCAAAAACAAAGTGACTTTCTTTGAATGTGGGAACAGTTTTGTCAATAAAAGTTAGTTCATTGTCTGCACAATGGAGAGTAATAGTACTATTGTCTGGACGGACCCCTTTCTACCTGTACCGTTGTATGTCACTTTGCTCACAGGTGTACTGATATAAATTATAATTTGTTCCAAATTAAGTATATATTACAGAGGTGATTGGCACTAAGAATAGTAAGATAACTAACGCTATTTAATGGGTAGGCCATGTATGTAGGCAGTGTGTTGTGCGCTGCACAAGATTGTTTATGCTTGCAATCAAATGAAGGCATGAATAATAAAATCATTTTGCTTTCCACGTACACAACAGCTACACGTAAAATCTTTTAGCTGTTTCGACGATAGTCAAACAAGGACCGGTCAAACAAACACATACAACGGAATATTTGGAGGTGCTGGTGGGGCGGGGAGGGGCAGGGGGCAGAGGCGAGATGTATGGTATCATTCCGATGTGGCCCATAATTTTATATCACCACTCGCTGGATTTTTATGAGAAACCCGATCACGGGTTGTCGATGCAGTTTGGCCCAGCAGCTGTGTGCGTATGTGCCTTTCGATCCACGTCACTTAATTAAAAAAAAGAAAAGAAAAAAAACTGTCCGAACAACAGTATTTTCTTTCTTCAACTGATTCAAGTTTAATCAGTCTTGTGATACTGATAGACCATATAACAAAGATGGACACTACAATTATGTCATCCTATCCACCCCACAACCTGTCAACTTCACGTGGGAGAGGTCCATGCATATCAAATCAGGTAATAGTTTATCCTTCTTGCTAGGAAGAAACTACTTTTGCGTAGGGGTGAGACCACTGAGTGCCGAGACCCAGAATTTATACAGCACTGAGTTGGTAGGCCTTACCCTTGATACGCAATAATCAGTTAGCCCATACATGCCATGGGCCGGTAACCTTGATAAATAAATGAATGAATGAATGAATGAATGAATGAATAAATGTGCTCAAAATGCCAAGACAGAGTCGCAATGACTTGCACACACTGGTCTGGACCATGCAGCTGGAAGTCTGGTCTCCCGGTCTGGTCTGCAGAGCTGTCAATCATTTGCTTGCTGTCCTGGAGAATCTCGTGACACAGGCAACTGGCAAGGTGCCAACATTACCACACCGCACCATGTGTTGGTTTGGGGGCTGTTTGAAGTGGCGTCGGTGCAAGGAGCTGGCTTCAAACTTTCAGTTTTAAACGCGTGCCTTTGGCACAACAAGAGCTGGTCATATATGCCGACTTGTCAAAGTATCGTTGCATCGGTCAGAAAAAAAAAAGAAAAAACACCGACCAAAAAAAGAAAAAAGAAAAACGACAGGTCAGAACTACAGGCAAACTTTGATGCCGAAATACAACGCCAAATTGAAATATGACCAACAAGTTGATCGACCCATTCAACTTCAAGCACCGGTCCGGGGCCTAACTTGTGCAGGGATGATGGAATGACCACTGCCTGATGATCAACACACTCACACTTGCACAGCACACACACACAATTTCTTGCTGTGCACTTTCACTGAGTTTCAGATTTTACGAGTTATGTGACCAGCACATGGTGACGGCCATTTGAAGTGCCGGCATCATTAATACTAATATAATAGTCATCTGGGCAGTCAGTATTTTGACATTACAATGTATCCATCCTTTATTTCCCATGTAATTACGCTGAATTTGTGTGTGTTTGTGTGTTTTCTTCTTTGCCAAGTGACTGTGATTGTAAAAAGTTATGGCAACTCAGAAATGTATTCAATTAAGACCTCATGTGTAACTATGTGCCTAAATCAATGATTCCACACATGATACAGCCATCAAAATCAAATGCAGAAAGATTGCAGGTGAATGAAAAATAGCAGTCCGTTGTTACCATTTTGCTCGCGGAGGGGATACAGTGTCAGGAGGCTTCCTGGCATTGGTAGGCCCGGAAGGCGGAACAGTTGCATGGAACTCTTATCAAATTCAAAATTGACCGCAAGAAGAGGGCTATCGCACGTTGAAAAAAATATTTCATGTTAAATTATGTCGAAGTTAGTATTAATTCTTCTGTATACATAAGAAAATACTAGCCATGATGCCCTGTGGACATTGATGGACTCGTCCGTTGTCATGGATGACCACAGCATGACTGGGGCACTGTTGGTCACATCATCGATATTTTCCAGAAACTGAGAGTGAGAAACGGAAGCCTGCGTGTCCAGGGTGCCACCGGCAAACAAGTCGAAACTTTTGTTATTATCTTTGCAGTAGCCGTGGAAGTTTTCTGTGGGCTTTCTTATCAAATTTAGTGTGCAGGTAATCTGTTCTGCGCTTTGTGATGCGCAAGCTCACTGTTAGCAAGGAGGGGTAGTCTTCCCTCCTTGGTGTTAGTAACGCCTGGAAATCAGTCGGAAAAAGTGAGAGCGCACCCTGACCAGGGATGCAGCTGAAGCATTCGGCCTCACGCAGCCACACCCACACGGCCACAGTCACAGAGCACAAAATTGCTTTTAAGTTTTCGTTGTATTCCAACATATATCTGGGTGTATAATGGCAATATATCTAACACCCTAGGATAGATACACATTAATTTGTTACCGTTCGGCTGGAAATGCTTTTGTTCTACAAAACTCGTTTTAGCAGCCTTGTTGGTTGCTGTGGGCCATTGCCATGGCATTACCACTGGCTATGTTAATTGTTATGAACATTAATTATCGTATGGTATGAAAATATTAATCGGTCGGCAAATATTTATTTTAGTTTTGTAACTTTTCTAATAAAATGAAAACAAAACAAAAAACATCAAAATAGTTATGGCAGCAACGCACATTTGCCCGAGTTTGCACAGATTATGAGAGGTCATCCCACGAGAGAGAGAGAGAGAAAAAAAAGGGGGGGTGGGCCGGAGGAAACAAAGCCTGGCAGATCATATATAACAAAATGTATTCTATCTGTAATGTCTATAATATGCTGGTGTCTCTTAATCATACAGCAACACCCAGCATGCACGCTCCTAAAACTTATAAAGTCATGTAGGCCTAGATTGGCTAGAACAATCTCATACGCTTGTTTTACGTTAACACTGCATTCATGAATCATGGCCATGGGCCCCTTGCTCCCCTCCTCCTCCCCACTGCAGCACCATTTAACTTCAACTGACATTAAACCCCAACAGTTCCTCTCTGAAGAGTCAACTGGTTTGACACCGTTAATAAATTTGCTGAATATACAAAAAAAAAAGAAAGAAAAAAAAGAAAGAAAACTCATACCTAATGTCACCTGTATTCTTCCACTCTTCTCTTTCCGTTGTATGAGCTTTGTTAAAATTCCCACTGCTTAAATTAAATTTCAAATCACTCATGTTCTCTTTGTATACACACACAGAAGGAATTCTCAACTGAAGCCAAACATAACAAATTGATATCTTTCAGTTATGTAATTTCAAAGAAAGGAAAAGAAATAGATGAAAAAAAATGATTTGATTCCCCTGTTGTAAATTCAATTAGACCTTTTGTCTGTCTCCCTATAGAAGCCAAATTATAAGAGAAAGTTCGTAGGGACAAATGAATTTTAAAAAAAGAGTACCTTTTCAGTGATGTAGGCCTAAAGTAATTGGGGGAAAAAAACAAAAAGAATGAAAAGGAATGAGAGAAGCAGCATTTCATTTGGGTTTATATATAAAAAAAAAAAAGCAAATCAGAGCAGTCTGGCCGCGTCACATATGCATGTGTTAATTGCTGCCCTGCTGTTTGGTTATCAGATTGTTATCAACTGATCCCTTTACCGCAATGATGATTGACCTGGGAAAAAGCCAAGAGTATGTTCTCTATGTTGTATTAAACGCAAAAAAGAGCAATTCCCGGGGAGCAAAATACAAAATTATGCGGCAGGCTATAGACAGGCCTAGATGGATAGATCTTATTATGCAAAGGACAGGCCTTGTTATTTCATGAAGTTACCATCAATGTGACAAGGAACTATATGTACATGTACACACGAGGAAAGGTCCACACACGTGGAAGTTAGCCGGGCGTGATGGCTTGAGGACTCGGCCGTGCACCTCGCTTGTCCACGCGGGAACAAACACTTGGCCAAGTCATAACCTGGCCGCTGTCATGGCGGCACAATCGCAGGAGCCTCGCGTGTTTGGTTTAAAGACTTTGGATCGGTACTGTAGCCTACATGACTTGTCATTTGACATTTTGTCTGCTTTTTATTGGAGACAACATCATATATTCCTTTTGAGCAGTTCAGATTTTCAAGTTCTAAACCCAAGTTCACGACGCTACGCGTACACACATTTCTCACCAATATGCGCCTCTGCGCCTAAATTTGACTCCCGTTATTGGCGATACTATCATAGCAGTCTGGACGAATATTCGGCTTGGGAAAAGTGGGGACCACCATGCGCTACATGCAATACTTAGCGTCAGCTCAGACATTATCAGGCAGCAGGTGCAGGCAGACGTGAAACTTGCTCGGGACGATTTTCACACTCCATCATCCATGGGCCTGTGGTCCCTGGAGACAAGCGGCAGACGATAAACTGGCTCTAGACGCAGGGCGACTTGCACACGTGATCAGACTGTAGTCCAGACGACCGACAGACGCGAATCTGGCTCAGGACGAAAATAAACGTACATGTTCGAACAGGGAACGAACTGTCAGTTCGTACCAGACGCCATTTGCGTGTGAGACGAACGATCATTTTGATACGGCGCCTAAGACGTAACTACATAATGTGGATCAAAAGCAGGCAACATACTAAAGCTGAACTTGACAAAATACATTAATGAAAATCAAGGTGTCCTTTCTGAAAAAAAAGGTAGTGTACTCTTATAAGAACATGTGACTTTTGGTAGTAGTAACACAGAAAAGTGGCCTCAATTCTAAGTCAAAAATCTTTGAAACATTCTTTGTAAATATGACTGTAACACGGCAAGTGGCTAATGAATAAAACATCTGACTAGTTTCGTTAGGACCTGCAACTCAACAGGAACTGTTGGGAACACTGTGCGTAGCCTCATATATACACCGTGGGGTAATAGATCCCTTGATATGTGGGCATGTGTATTGTGATGGCACAGCTGTGGATTTCTAGTGGATGAAAGGGTTGGTTTCTACAGCAGGATTTGATTCAAAGAATTTTGAATCTGCTGGGTTTTTATTGGTTGAATACCTCGATTGACCCCACTGAGGTCAGTGGGCTGTAAAAAAATTCCTTGTATGTATATATATGTGAGTAACTGTAAGCGTTATGAGATTGCACAGATACCAACAGACATAGCTGGGTGGTAACACCTGCTGTGTAAACAATGAGGTACTGCACATATGGGAATGGTTCCTGATTTTATGATATATCTTTAAACTATTATTACAAAAGAACGTACACTCATGAAACATATTAATCACTGTATATCAAAGTTCAAAATGTTTCACCAATTTTTATTAATGCTTCTATTCTCCAATCACTGGCCCACTTTTTGATGGCATCAAGAGAAAAAGACTTCGTCCTATCAGCATGTTGATATCTTCCACAGGAAGACACTTCAAAACAATTGCGGAGACATTTTCGTTCTCCAATCTTTAATGGTAAAATGAGTCTTTGAAGAAACTCTGAGAAAAAGAACTCAAGGAATAGGCATGGCAAGCTGACTTGCCCATCCATGAGTGCATTCCAAGAAACTGGAGTCCAAATAGCTTCCCAGCTCTTCCATCCACTTTATTTCATAACAGAGTTTGTTTGGGTTGTCTTAGCACAATTACTTCTGGCCAAGTAGCCAGTTCCTGCTTGTTTATGAGGCAAACTGTCATAATTTTTCTGTAACTTTGGGAAAACATAAATGCCTCATCAAATGCGATTTGTGATGTCTCTGTGTCAACTTGTGTGCAGAAGCAAGCTGGTTGCTGGTGGTGGTATGAGCTTTGATATGACTATGGGTACCATACTGTCATCACCTTGTGGTCAGGGCTTGCTACAATCGCCTTGTTCTCATTGCAAACTATCCCTGCTAGCACATTGTCTCTTGCTGGTTTTCCCTCTCCATGATTTATACTGTCCCACAAACACATTGAAAAAAAAAACATGCAACCTTCAAATCTGGGCAAAAGCCCTTATGATATAATGATATATGAAATACAATTTATTCAAATTAGGCGATTTCTGATGTTATTTCATAGGTAAACTAAAGCACTGGATGATGATTTTAGATTTAATGAAGGTGGTCAACTTAGTAAAGACCAAAAACAGACATTTGTGGGAGAGAGTAGGTATGTACTACTTGTCAGTACCTGTTCAGATGTGCACATATAACTTGTGAGGATGCTTTTTCTGATACGGCAATGCTGTGGGTCATACCCATTGTGAGAGCCACAACCTGATGCCAGCAGTCAATAGATGCCAATTTTGCCACATTATTTGATAAATATTAGCTTTGTTATAGTATCCCTTTTATTTTTACTTCAAATATCTACCAAACAGCATGAAGAAACCATTTACCAAGTGACAGACACACCCCGGCCCAGGGACACACGTCTCATGGTCAGCTGGGCCCACTGCCACTGCTGCTAGGCTATTGCTGGATCTTTTTATCTTTTTTAACAGTTGACAGTCACCTTCACAGACACAGCCTTGGCACACACAAGATGATATGCTTGATTTATGGTAGGCATCTGAGTTGCATACACAACATTGCAGAGATAAGTCTTTTTGCAAATCTTGTACTGGCCTGTTATGATATAGTTTACTGTTTATCACCAAACGTGACACTGATTGCAATGGATATCTGCTGGATCACAGCAGTGCACCTTGCCACATTAGACCACGCCACTAAGCACAATCCAATCTCTCTCTGCTCCATGGCCAATCCAGTCACTGTCTTAATTTAAACCTTAAAAATATATTATCATCAAACTCAAGGCTTCAGTAGACAGCTGAATTTGTAAATGGGTCATCAACAGGATACCATCAAGAATTTTTAACAGTCCAGAAGTCATTCCTTTAAATTGTCTGCAATTTCAAACCCAGTGGCTGAGGGTTTACAGGAGTTTTTGAAAGGTTTTCCCCCAAAATAAAACAAAATATCATAAAAAAAAAAATACAAGAAGACTGTGACAGTGTTTGGCTCAGCTTACTGTGATGCACAAAATGAAGTGGTGTCTGATCTTTGGAATCAGGCCAAGGTCACCCTGTTTGAATATTGTCATGCACAAAATCAAAATCAAAGTGCTAGCTCAATAGTAAAAGCCCTATCTATCTCCAATAGTTTTCAAGTGATCAAAGGAACAGTGAAATTCCTGAAAGTGATCATGTGAATTTAAGGATGAAGTCAAGATCACTGAAGCATTGGTTACAGCTGGCCCACATGGAGAATCACAAGCATCAAAGTCATAGCTCCTAGTTTTGATGTGATGAAGGGAACAGAAAAAACCCCGCAAGTGGCACTGTGACCTTGAGAATCAGATGAAGGTGAGCCATGTATTACACGTATGTACATCTCACCCTTATTCCTATTTAAGTCACTATGATTTCAAAGCAATTAGCCAAGAGGTTTCAGAGGAAAAAAAAAATTAAGATTGTGCAAAAAAATGAATGAACAAGTGGTCTGTGTGAACACCCTGTGCTGACCTGACCTTGACATTGATCTCATCAGTGTCTTCCTGGTCTAGTGGTACCCACAAGTAATCCTATCTAATTTTGAAGCAATCAGCTGAGCCATTTTAGAGACTTTCTACAAGAGAAGATTTTCTGAAAAAATATAAAGCTGCCAAATCTGCAGATGTGAAAATATCCAAAAGCTGAATTTTTCTTTGGTCTTAATCCAACAATATAATGCAGTCTTCATTCCCCAGCTACATTTAATTGCTAAAGATGAATTATGATTTAGTCAAAGGTCACAGATGGGAGGAGGGGTGGAGAAAGGGTGATAATAACCACATGAATTATTCCCTCTTTCAGCTTGCAGTGACTGTGTGTTGCCTGCTGTGATGAAGGCTGGTAGCAGGGCTCCATGGCAATCATCACTGATCTGTTGCATGATCAGGTTTCTTCATTGCCCCTATCTACATGTGGCCCTACTCTTTCACAAATATACTTCCACCCAGCACACCATGCAGGACAGAAAAACAAGAAGGCTGTGTGACTAGCCCATGCTCAGATGACCTACAGATTCATCACACTTGTGGCTCTGTGAACTTGGGATAGGATCAAGGTCACCCATGAACTGAGTAAGTCTGACCTTTATGGAAGAACACTAACATGTGCAACAGCAAGGTTCCAGTTCAAGTAGTTCTCAAGTTTTAGTGAAGAGTAGAATTCATGTATGTTGCACTGTGATCCCAGAAATGACGTCAAGGTCATTCATGTACTGTCTTATCATGACCTTCATATAGAAACATTAACATGTTCACCCAAGGTACATTGCCACCAAGTCTGAAGTCAATCTGCCTGACGGTTTCAGAGAAGAAGTCAAAAATGTGAATTAGCATTAGAATGTCAAATGACTTGCATAGTAATCAATGGAAAAAATGCATTTACCAATACATACCCGAATTGAAAAAAATCGTTAAAAATCAGGAATCCACAGCAGTGCCACCTAGTGAACACGTTTTTGTTTGACCCTTCCATAACCAAGTTTCAGCTTAATCTGAGTGATGGTTCTGGAGAAGTCGAAAGCAGTTTCTGAGAAGATTTTTTTTACGATTCCCCCCCCCCCAAAATGATCAAAAAGATTCATAAAAAATTAATAAATCACCGGACCATGACCATTTGAATAAACTTGGTAGAGACCCACCAAAAGCACATCCCCACCAAGTTTGAAGTAAATCTGGCGGACTTTTTTTCAGAACAAGTCAAAAATGTGAATTGTGGACAGACAGACGTCTCTAGTATGATACACTTATGTAGAAAAACATGAGCCATATTCATAAATATCAAACCCAACAATGGACGGACAATGGACCCTCATGAAAGCTCAGCTGACTGACAAGTCAGCTGAGCTCAAAAATCGGAGGAACAGTTATGAAAATAGTCCAAACTGAAGAGCAGTGTCATCCATGTTCCTTAAGCGCCCTACCAAGGTCATGCCAGGATCTTATTTATACACACTGGATACACCATCAAAAGATACAGCTAGCATCACTTACTTGGGACAAATTAATTCCAGCACAGTGTCTGAATCAATTCTAAAATTAATTGAAGCACTGGGACTGATATGTATTCCACAAACTGCAGTGCAGAGAAACAGATGTGAACTGAATACTGGCAGCAGTTGTGTCTGGGCAGCCATGGAAGAGGAGGACCTTCAGTGAAGGTTTGCTGTCACTCTGCAGCCCCATCAGGGCCTCAGCCCACATAAGGCTGTCAGTCTATGTGTATATGTCTTTGTATAAGCTGACATAAGGCTGTCAGTCTCTGTATTTGTATTTGAGCTGACATAAAGCTATCAGTCTCTGTGTATTTATCTTTGAGCTGACATAAGGCTGCCAGTCTATGTGTATTAGTGTTTAAGCTGACATAAGGCTGCCAGTCTATGTGTATTTGTGTTTAAGCTGACATAAGGCTGCCAGTCTTTGTGCATTTGTCTTTGAGCTGACATAAGGCTGCCAGTCTTTGTGTATTTATCTTTGAGCTGACATAAGGCTGTCAGTCTCTGTGTATTTATCTTTGAGCTGACATAAGGCTGTCAGTCTCTGTGTATTTATCTTTGAGCTGACATAAGACTGTCAGTCTCTGTGTATTTATCTTTGAGCTGACATAAGACTGTCAGTCTCTGTGTATTTATCTTTGAGCTGACATAAGGCTGCCAGTCTCTGTGTATTTATCTTTGAGCTGACATAAGGCTGTCAGTCTCTGTGTATTTATCTTTGAGCTGACATAAGGCTGTCAGTTTCTGTGTATTTATCTTTGAGCTGACATAAGACTGTCAGTCTCTGTGTATTTATCTTTGAGCTGACATAAGGCTGTCAGTCTCTGTGTATTTATCTTTGAGCTGACATAAGACTGTCAGTTTCTGTGTATTTGTCTCTGTATACGCTGACACACGACTGCCATGATCTGTGTATTTGTCCACAAGGATGCTCCTGAATTTTAAAAAGCTCAGAAAACCTATTCTGCCCCAGTTTCAAACTACAGCAGTCCCACAAAACCAATACCGAATGCCACTATCCTAAATGAAATCACATGCGTGTGAACCTACCTTTTTTGTGCTCACAAACTCCTCACCTATCACCCAGTCAACTCAATATCTATGCCACCTATGCGTCAGTATGGCAATAATAAACCTTGTATTTTTTACTGGCCAAGCCATCAGACCAGCAGGGAAATGACTGAGTGTCATGCTTAGTTTCACGGGTGGTTTAGTCATTAGAAGGGATTCCAAAAAGTTTGTGGATAAACCCAGAAATGTGCTACACACATGGACACTACAGTAAAATGTAGTGGTCTTGATATACCAGCCCTGAGGATGACCAAATAGGGGTGATCCGGGTTGGTTTAATTTCTTGACACACAGCCTCTTGTTCCCATGGTGCATGTTTTTGACACCTAGCAACCCATGCCATTTGAGGTCAGGTGGGTCAGCAAAGCCCATTACATTACAATGAACCGGAAAGTTTCACCCTGCATATGAGGAATGATTATTTGGCAACATATAGAAAAGTTAAATTTATGTCTGCTAATTCCCCATGTTAATCTATGGAGAAGAAGTGAGGGTCATGGAAAGTGACCACAAGATGTGGGCGATCAACCATGAACAAGATGGGCAGCACCACCTTTTAGGCGAATTTAGAACTAACCCAGATATAGACTATTGTGGTCTGCAGGCAGGTGATCTTCAGAGATGCTATTTAAACAGCAAGAAGAGTAGCAGGTAAGGATCCTGGGCAGTGGTCTTTAAAGGCAGAATAGAATGATATTTCAAGACATGGACCATTGCAATCTCACCAAATGTGAACAGTCTCCTGGAGTGTTATTTCACGAGGTCTTTTAACATTCCAGTTGTGTGGTTCCCACACAGTTGAGTCCTTTTTCTTGGTGTTCAGGAAGCCCCCCCCCCCCCCAACTACCAGTTGATGGTCATTTCCAACTCTGCATTATTTATGGACCCTAATTTTCAAGTAACAAAAACGATTCAGAGACTGACCTCGACTTAGTGAAAAGTATTTTAATTTCCACTTTATTTATCATTTACTATGAAATCCCCATGTTAAAGTACTTCCAATTTTTAAGAGTGTCACCATGGTACAAACTAGAAGACGTTAGAAAGAAATAGGTGGCTCATATGTTAGCGATTTTAAAAAAAATCTTAATATAAGTCTCCTAGACCCCAGTTATTGTATTTCAAAAATTAACATAAACACATTGTATGGTGTTATATATGATACTATATGAACCTTGTCCATGTAGTACACTGCTCTAGTCCAATAAATGAACCCAATCTTGAATCCTGAGAAAAAACTTAAGTTTGGGAGAAGATCTTTAAAGATTTTACTGAAACATGAACAAAAATATTCATAAATAGCCCCAAATCAATGAAACAAGACTATTTGAAAGGATTCAGTAGAGATCCATCCACCCAAGGTACATCACCACCAAGTCTGATGAGGATCTGGTTGATGATTTTGGAGATGTTGAAAATAAAAATTTTGGATGCCGACAGATGGATACACAGAGGAGGCTGACTGATCAAGACCACTTATCACATTAACTCAGCTGACAGACAGGTAAAAAAGTTGAAAATAGCAAAAATCCACAAAAAAACTGTAAAAAATAGAAACAAACGGCAGCACCAAATGTTTTACAATTTATGATCTCAGGCTCCCCGGGGGTCCCCATGCAATCGGCCAATGGTTTCGGAGAAGATTGTGTAAGATTTTATCAAAAAATATCTTTAAAAAAAAAAAAAAACCCACACAAAAAAAAGACCAAAAAAAAAAAAAAATGGTAGACACATACCTCAGGTATATCCCCCCCCCCCCCCCCAAGTTCTAAGTTTGAAGTAAATCTGGAGTCTGATTTTGGAGAAAAAGAATTTGACTAAGAATTGTAAATACGATCCAACTATCAAGATCATATGCCCCATGTCAACAGCTTTCCTCCGCATAGGTTGGGCACTTAGTGCCCACACCACGCTAAGGAAGGCTGTTGACTCAGTCTTAAATTGGGGGGGGGGGGAAGGGTTAAGGAAAAATGTCACTAATTTCAATTTGTGTAGGAAGGATTTTCTTTGCAATTGGAAAACCTCTTACTCTTGGCACAGATGTGGCTATCAAGCTGTGGGTGAGTGTATATATGTTAATAAAGCACACTGCAGGCCTGCGGCTTGCCAGGTCTATCCTGCCCTACCAACTGACTACATCAACTCTACACTTCACAATCCCTGGTAAGTTGCCATAAGCTATAAAAGGTCATCAACACATGCCAGCACATAATCATATCTGCCAAAAAATTGTTAGCACAATGTTGTAAGCCAAAGATGCTACAGGGATGAGAAGGTGAGAGCAGAGCAGTGACAATGTCTATATTATCAGTGTGGGCTGCTGACAGCCTGGCATGGAGTCTCTTGTCAAAGCCTCCATCTCCATGCTCCTCTGCCAGAACATTGGCAGGAAGACACAAGACACAAGTAAAAGCAGGAATGGCTCTTGGAACAGGCATTTATTACGACTCATCTTCAACAACTGACATCTGCTGCTCTCCTCACAAAGGCTGCATAACTGTACAAAGCACTCGTTTTTCTCTGTGTGATGGATTAGACAAACTTTAGAATGCTTTCCTCCTGAGAGCCGTTTTCATTGACTATACCCAGTCACTTTAAAGTAAGCATATGTGACAGAGGGAGAGGGAGAGGGAGAGAGAGGGAGGGAGGGAGAGAGAGAGAGAGAGAGAGAGAGAGAGAGAGAGAGAGAGAGAGAGAGAGAGAGAGAGAGAGAGAGAGACTTAACGGTAATTGTAACAGGTTCTACAGGCCACAACAAAATAATTTTCTAAAATTTAACTAGATATGTCTTCAATGCAAAGCGTTGAATGAAGGGTCCCCCATCTGGAGATATCGCAGTAACAAGACCTAATGAACATATAATTAGGCTGCCATTTGCTCACATTAGGTCATAGTGACACCAAAATCTAATCAGTTCATCTTAGCATGCTAGATAAGCATACTGCCAAATTTCAGCAAAATACACTGGAGCATTCTGGAGATATTGCAGTAATGAGCCCTAACAAGCATGTAATTATGCTGCCATTTGCTTAAATTAGGTCATGGTGACACCAAAATCTAGTCAGTTCATCTTGCCAGGCAAGGTAAGCATATTGCAAAATTTGAGCAAAATACCTGGAGGAATTCTGTACATACTGCAGTTAGAGAATGTGCACATACACGGATTGACAACCCGAAAACATAGAGGGTCCCGTCGCTAGGGGGGCCCTTAAAAACAGTTTGGGTCCATGTTTATAAAAGGAACATGATATTTTTTGTTCAAAATATGGAAGAACACTGGATCATATTCATTCTGTAGCTTTTACATGGTTGGCAGTCTCAACTGTATGTATTGTACATGTACACTGGGTGCCACCCACTCAGCCTCCAAATAAAATATATTTTTAAATGCATGGAATTTTTTCTAAAATAACAACAAACATTACAAGTGCTGAGAACCACAGGGACAGACACATGAACGGACTGACAATAATGGGCATGACATTACTTTCTGGCACCTTATGTGTGGAGGGTGAAAAAGCCCTAGCAGAGGGTATGCTTTTGATGGTATGAGCTGCACATCCCAGCCACAAAACCACACAAGTACTTTATCCCAGAATGACACTTACTTTGGTCATGTTTCATGTTTTTAAGATGCTGACTTGTGCTCATCTTCTTTTCAGTCTAAGATTCTGATCATTACTAGTGCTCTTTCAAATGTAAGATTTTGAGTTGATAGTACTTCATATTGAAGATCTACTCCTTGTAGTTTTCTTCTCTAAGATCTTGTATCCAAACTGTTTTAAGTCTTAAGATCTTACATTGGTGCTCCTTCAAGCCCTGACACCTTGTACTGGCACTGTCTCTTGTCTACCATTTTGTATTCAAAGTATCACTACTGCTTCAAACCAATGATTTTGTAGTGGCACTGACTGACCTCTCACAGTGCTTCAAGTGTCACATCTTGACTTGTATTTCTTCAAGGCTAAGATCCTGTACTGAAGTGAGGCAGCAAACATGGGTACTGCTTCAAGTCTAAGATCTTGGCTCATACATGTTCTGGGTCTTTCATGCCTTTCAAGCCGACTTGTAAAAGAGCTCCTTCACTTTATGTCAGCCTGTTGTGGAACTGCATCATGTCATATGATCATGCATTTAAGTACAACAAAAGGACTGTTACAGTCCTGTGCTCAGCTGACATGTACAAACACCCTTGTAAATTGTAAGATTTGCACCCCCCCCCCCAAAAAAACCCCAAAGAAATTCATAAACAAGAGGGCTGTTTGAACAGCACATGCTAAGCTGACTTACAGATTCATCACACTTGTGGCTCTGTGAACTTGGGATAGGATCAAGGTCACCCATGTACTGAGCAAGTCTCACCTTTGTGGAAGAACACTAACACGTGTAACAGCAAAGTTCCATTTCAAGTAGTTCTCAAGTTATAGTGAAGGATAAAATTCATGTATGTTGCACTGTGATCCCAGAAATGAGGTCAAGGTCACTCATGTACTGTCTAAGCATGAACTTAATGGACAAACATTACCATGTGCAACATCAAGGTCCTACCTCAAAACAGATCTCAAGTTATAAAGTGAAAAGTAAATTTCATGTCAGTTGTCCTGTGACCTTGGCAATGGGGTCAAGGTCTAAAAATCAATGGAGAATGACCACTTGGACAAAATAGATTGACACTTATAAAGGGTACATCCCTAACAAGTTTGACACAAATCTGGCTAAAATTATTTAAATATAACCATTACAAGAAATTCCCATGTTTAACTTTCATATGAAAACTTTTAAAAATATATTCCCCAAAAATTCATAAAAAATTCAAAATTCATTGCAGCGTGACCATTTTGAACAAATTTGGTAGAGACGCAACCAAGGTACATTTCCACCAACTTTGAAGTGAATCTGACTGACGGTCTTTTTGGAGAAGCCAAAAAATGTGAATTGTGGATGACCAGACGATGGACGAACGACCATCCTATAAGCTCAGCTGACTAACAAGTCAGCTGACCTAAAAACCATAAAAAAAAATCCAAAATTCACTGGAGTGTGACCATCTGAACAAATTTGGTAGAGACCCACTCAAGGTACATTGCCCCCAAGTTTAAAATCAATCTGGATGATGGTTTCCCAAAAGTCAAAAAATGTAAAAATTAGCATTAGAATGCCCACTCACTTGCATAGTAATCAGTAGGAAAGGTGCATTTACCGATAAATACCCGAATTGAAAAAAATCTTTACAAATCAGGAATCCACAGCATTGCCACCTGGTGACCAACTTTGTTTGACCCTTCCACAAAGAACATATATACAGTGGTACCTGCTATTTAAGACCACCCTTACAGCCAACAAAAAGTGGTCTCATACTGCAGGTGGTCTTAAATTGAAGGTATATTTAACATGTAAATACAGCAGAGGGTCTTGAAAGAGTGGTCTTAAAAAGACATGCGGTCTTAAATTGGAGGTGGTCTTTAGAGCAGGTACCACTGTAGCAAGTTTCAGCATAATCTGAGTGATGGTTCTGGAGAAAAAGTCGAAAACAGAAATAACACCCAAAAAATAATACAAAAATTTCAGCATCACCTGGTGAACAAATGAAGAACTAGGAGTCCCTAGTAGTGCTCCTGTGGGATATCAAAGCAATCGGATGAGCGGTTTCAGAGAAGAAGATTTCTTAAGATTTGCCCAAAAAAGAAGAACAACAAAAAAATCTTTAAAAATCCAAAAAAATCACTGGAGCAAGACCATTAAAAAAACTTGGTAGAGACCCAACCAAAGTACATTGCCACCAAGTTTGAAGTGGATCTGGCTGATGTGTTTTGGAGATTAAGCCAATTGTTGACAACTGATGACAACGGACAAAGGACCATAAGATAAGCTCAGCTACTGACAAGTCAGCCGAGCTAAATTTTCACAGCAGATGGAAAAGAATCTCAGCGCCACCTGGTGGATGAATTAAGATCTACCAGTTACCAGAAGTGTTCTTCAGTTGTCAGTTTGATGCATAATAAGACTTAGTGTCCACATAGCCTACCCTCATGTCCAGCAAGAGCCAATCAACTTAATGCCACATGATGTCACCAGGTCAGGCTAACATGTATAAAGGTTCATGGACTCACTGTCCACACATGTCATGTGAGATTAGGACAGCAAAATCACCAACTACCAAAACCACAGTCAGCAAACTGGCATCTCTGCCTTCCATGTTAGTAGCATCTGAATGATATCATACTAAACTGACCCATGTAAAAGCATGTCAGAAAATGTTGCCAACACTACATTCAAGCAACAGATCATAGCACAAACACATGACAAAATATTCAGACACAAAACAGAAAGCCTGTTTAAATGGATTTCCAGAGCATCTTATATTAGTTAAGTTGAGAGCCAGTAAAAACTGTACAGCACCCATGTGAAATATCCACTGTGGACAGGTGTCTTGGCACAGTTCCAAACACACATCCCCAGGTACGTCTCAGGTACATTGCTACCCATACAGTGCCATTGCTGGCCAATGAACACTTCAACTGTACATGTAGCTTCAAAATACCCATCTGCATGCACAAAAAACTACCATGACTCACGCAAACTCGGCTCTTCAACTTGTTTGTGTTTTTATGATGTGAAATATGTTCTGTTTTACACTGCACTGCAAAGGTATACGCCGCTACCCTGACTCTCCCTCTTAACTTTTCCCCTTGAATTGAAACAGAGGGTTCCTTACCCAGAATCTTTCTGTCTTGACCCCTTCTTCTCTGTTCAAGCTAAAGGTATACACCCTTGCCCTGCTTCTTTCTGTCTTAGTCTTTTCTCCATGAATAAAGACAGAGGTGTATGACCTTATCCTTCCCTTACTTTGCTTCTTTCTGTCTCAACCCTTTCCCCTTGAATTAAGAGTCCACAGCTTGCCTTGATAAGGACATCAAGACCCTCCCCTCTCGCCCCCAATCATGACCCTCCCCACTCAGCACTCTCCCCACAGTCAGGACACTCCCCACAGTCAGGACACTCCCCACAGTCAGGACATGCCCCACTCAGGACCCTCCCTACTCAGCACTCTCCCCACAGTCAGGACACTCCCCACTCAAGAGAAAACTGCTGATGTGGAGCAGTAGCTTTGCGAGCCTAATCTGCAATTCTTATTCAAATTAAGTTTTCACTACACATTGCGTTTGAAACAAGAGGCCCATGGGCCTAATGCTCTGCTGGCATCGTGGCTATATTGCACCTGTTCATTTCAAAGCTGCTATTTTGACCCCAATATTGCATTATATTGTAGGTGGCACCACCAATATCGAAAAGAACCTAGATTTTTATATCACCTACAAGTCCTGAAAGTTATATTGGGTAACTTGAAAACTGTGCACAGTACTGCGGTCACAAGATTTTCACATTTTGACCTGTATATTACATAATATTATAGGTCGCATTATGAGATCAAGTGCATTTAGATCTGGAGGCTCAATTCTCTTTGCCATTGATGTCCTAGCTACACCCGGCCATTACAAAATCATCTTTTCAATTTTACAGGCATGGTGACGTCACAAAAATAGGTCAAGGTCACTGATATTACATAACATTCTACCTTTGGCCATGGTCTATATATCATATAAATTTGGTAAGTCTAATCCAATTACTTTCCCAAATATGGAATTTTAGATCTAAAAACACATTTTGGCTCATAATTTCCATGAAATTATAGGTGGCACCACTAGTATCATTACCAACTTAGACTACCTCGCCTGCAATCCCACCAAATTTGGTGAAGATTCGCCAAAAATTAAACATGATAGAGTGTTCAAAAGATTTTCACATTTTGACTCCTATACTACATAATGTAGGTGGCGCCACCAATATCGAACTTGGCCTAAATTTTCATACACCCTATAAGTCCTGAAAGTTATATTGGGCTAACTTGATGCTGTGGACACTATCATGCTAACCAGCAAAAGTTTACGGACGGACGTCTCGAGTATGATACACTTATGTACAAAAACATGACCCATATTCACAAATAGCAAACCCAACAATGACAGCAAAGATATTCCAGAGTTACCAAAGCATCAACAGTCATCTTCCAATACCAATGTGAAGAAACAAATTTCACTCCTGACTTGAGACAGGCAGTCACCCACAAAAGGCAACTGGTGGTTTTAAAGCGGTCCTCTCAACCTTTGAAATATTCTTCATTAAATATAGACTACAGTGTTTCCAATATGTATGGGCCCAACCAATCAAAATCAAAATTTGGGCGGATGTCTCCTTTGAAACTTAAAAGCTTCATACACTATTCCACCATACTGACACTGGTATGAGCAGGTAAATAGTAGTACAATTTTTAGCACCATATGATGGACAGACATGAGTGGTCGCGTAAGCTCTACGACCTTTGGTCAGCACAGCTAATTACTCAAAATCACCGAAATAGATGGCATTTGACAACCACCCAGTTTTTGGTTTGATTTTGGGGGGGGGGGGAGGGCAGAGGTTCATGCAATTACTTTGGCTTTGCTTCAAATAGTCCCTATTCCCCATTCAGTCCTCATACACTCAAGTTTAGAATTTGTTCAAGCACAATATAATTGTTGTCAAGTGTAGCTCAACCCTAAACTGTGCCTGTGGTAAATTCCTTGGAAGTGTCTGCCATACTGTGCGGATCAACAACTTTCTGCGGCACACTCTGGCTTCAATATACCGCTATCTGGCTACAGCCTTGTTACCCTGGACTATTTTTACAATCTGTGATGAGACAAATGTGCCTGCATATACATGGGCATTCTAGGTCCCTTATGGTTCAAGGCATTATGGGGGTGCCCTGGGCAAGTCTCACTTGCCTTTCACCTATCTGCTTTGTTTCACAGGATCCACAAATTCTGTCTCTCAATTTGCCTTGAGTCAAATTAACAAGAGTTGCCAATTGCAATTATCAATTAGTACATGCCTGATTGGTTGCTAATAAATAGTGATTAGAGGCCAGAGGTCACTTGAACCTTTGACAAAATCTGAGAAGATTTCAGAAGCAGCCCTGCTGTTTGGTGTGATGTGGCGTCATATCATGCCAAGGTCCACATTGATTTAGCAAAGTTTGCCATTGATATTCTCCACCAGTCCTCCATAACAAACTCATTTAGACTGGGCTTAAAGCCACTGCCACAGACATGACAGAAATGCAAGCACTCAGGCAATATTGACATGTAAATGAGGCAGACTAAATGCCATGTGGGCTCACTACTGCTGTATCTCTCCACAACACAAAGTGCACAAATCTTGCTCATTTCACGTACCAATGGAGGCCTCACAATGCTGCCTTGGATGATTGGCCTGGCCACTCCAGGAAGCCCAGCTGAAGTGTACTCACTCAAACCCTTGCACTACCACCAGGTGACACCACGGTCAATATCACTATATGCCTCTCGCATTGGCCACCCACAGGGCTTTAGGTTTTACCTGTACAACTGCACTGGCTCAGACTGCATCAGGCCCTCAATCACATCAAGTCATGCACAAAAGTGCATGAAATGATCCCTATCTTGTGTAGCATGACCCATGTTCTGTGTAGTATGACAAAGCCTATGTACATGACCTATACCCAGTATGTTCTGTGTAGCATGAAAAAGCCTATGTACATGACCTATACCCAGTATGTGCTGTGTAGTATGACAAAGCCTATGTACATGACCTATACCCAGTATGTTCTGTGTAGCATGAAAAAGCCTATGTACATGACCTATACCCAGTATGTTCTGTGTAGTATGACAAAGCCTATGTACATGACCTAGACCCAGTATGTTCTGTGTAGTATGACAAAGCCTATGTACATGACCTATACCCAGTATGTTTTGTGTAGTATGACAAGGCCTATGTACATGACCTAGACCCAGTATGTTCTGTGTAGTATGACAAAGCCTATGTACATGACCTATACCCAGTATGTGCTGTGTAGTATGAAAAAGCCTATGTACATGACCTATACCCAGTATGTTCTGTGTAGCATGAAAAAGCCTATGTACATGACCTATACCCAGTATGTTCTGTGTAGTATGACAAAGCCTATGTACATGACCTAGACCCAGTATGTTTTGTGTAGTATGACAAGGCCTATGTACATCACCTATACCCAGTATATTCTGTGCTTTTCTTAAGTCCTGACCTAGAAAAATAGGTCATGGTCACATATCATAAAATTTGACCTTTGATCTTATCCATATTTGGTTTTAGAATTCCATCTCAATTTATAATCAAAACAATGCATTTAATGTCCTTTTAATACCAGTGATGCTAGTTCCTCTTGTCACCACCATCAGTGGACAGCATCTATAGATCCTTTAAATTTGGCATGTTTAAGTCAATTATTTTCAACATATGGGATTTTATATCTTTCGAGACATGTTAACTTTTTATTTCCATCTGAGTACAGATGGTATCATATACAACTGAGATTTTCACCTCCTCCACAGCCCCACTAAATTTTATGATGATCCATAAAAAATTAAGGATGCTACACTTAATACAAGATTTTTAATACCTATGTTAGTTACCCATCAAAGTCTCCATACCTATGTTAGTTACCCATCAAAGTCTCCATACCTATGTTAGTAATCTGTCAAAGTCTCAAAACCTATGTTAGTTATCTGTCAAAGTCAATACCTGTTAGTTATCTGTCAGTCTCAATACCTATGTTAGTTATCTGTCAAAGTCTCAATACCTATAATTCTATATAAATGGGTTTCTGAGTGATTAAAAATATTAGGCAGTCAGGTAATGTCTCAATTTCAGGGAAAAAAGCAAAAATCCAAGATGGTTGCCATGTCACATGACAGAAAGTGACCTTGACCTACATTTAGCAACATAACTGCAAAGCACTGGTCTCATGCTCTCATAGTAATAGTTTGTGAACATGCCACCTGGTGTTTGTACAAAACTGTTATTGATCTCACTACCAGATTTTTTCAAGAATATGCCACAAAATAAATCAACACCACACGTAACCTTGCATGACCTAGATCTATTTTCAGCACCACAAATCAAATACCCTGAACCTACATGTACACCCTTCATGGTGAAAGTTTGATATCATAAGACTCCTTGGTTGTGGGATACCTTTCCATAGGTCAAGTCATGTTAGTGTCTGTAACAATTGCTCATTTGATATAAATAAGCAATTGTAACAGACACTAACAGACTTGACCTATGGAAAGGTATCCCACAACCAAGGAGCCAAGTTCGTTCGCTTGACCAGTACAGGAGCATGGTGGTGAGAGGGCTTAACACACACTCTGTTAACCCTGAAAGTGCTAATCACTGCTAGAGTTGTTTTCTCATTACCGCTAAACATATAATGGTTAAAAGATTCAAATTAGCATGAAGATACCTTTCAGTCAAATACCAGCAAGCCTAGTCTAAAGCAAAAAAGTAGTCTTAGTCAACAGCTTTCCTTTGGACACTTTGCACGCAATGCGCACAGTGTCCGAAGGAAAGCTGTTGACTCAGTCTTAAATCAGTGCCTTACAGGTTAATGGCAGGAGTCCTGCTCTGATGGGAAAAAGATCAAACTGTATTTGACAAGACACTTCAGGAACACTGGGATTGCTGTTTATGCTGGACAAAGATAAGGCTATTTCCATACATGTATTGACATTGAGGACACTAAGTCAACTGCTATCTCCGGTACACAGTACAGGCTATGTGCATTGTGTCAGTTGAATGATGGCATTTTTTTTTTATAACAGAAAAGAAGCTATTAACATTTATGCATAAGATCCTTACTGATACTTTTTAACAGGGAAAAAGTCACACGGTGATAAATGGAGATAAGGTCGGTCAAAAATGTACAGTCGTGTTTGTGGTGGCACAAGAGGCAACGATTTACTGTTTGTTTGACTTTACTACATTTTTAAGTTTAAACAATAATCAAATTGAAATGTCACTTAAATATCTGAAGTGGAAAACCTATGAAAATTTACACACTGAAAAATAACTAGATGTAACCATGTGGTGATATATTTGTAAGGACCGAGCAAGGGTCACAATAGCTAGAAGTAAGTTCGACCGGTTTCGTTGTGTTTCACAACTCATCAGGAACTGTGGGCTAACCGACATTACGTCTGATATATATGCCGAGGGGTAACTTTCTGTTGCCACGTAAAACACGTTATTGTGATAGCGTAACACAGAATCTCGGTTCCACCAAGACGTTATTGTCAAGGTGAATTAGATTTAAAAAAATGTTGAATCCCAGCAGGCCTGTAAAATAAAGACTGCCGTAGAAACAATGCTGGGGGTCAGCAAGTGTGATTAATCAGACTTCTGGGTGGTGGTACTACCGTACCACAAAGCCCTGAACACAGGAGCTTAGGACTGTGTGTAAAAACACAGTGTGGGTACAGGTGTGCGGTTTCCCAATGGGTTGCATAGGTAATATGCTATCATGTGGTGATATAGATGTAACCATGTGGTGACACAGATGGTGCTAGTTGTGATCACCCTCTATATATTTGTAACTCTGCAATGATGTCCCTTTCTCCCTAAAAACATTCTAAACATAGTTCTCTGCAGGATTACATGTAGGCCTACACACTGTGTACATGTGTATTGTCAGCATGTCACATGCATATTTGTGTATTGTGTCTGCATAATGTATATGCATGTGTATTCTGCTAGCATAATGTTATAACTGTGTATGTATTGTATGTGTCAGCATGTCCCACATAAACTGTGTCTGTGTGGATCACTCTCAGTCCTCTTGCATCCTGGAGAAATCTCCTTTTTGCAGTGAGGCTTCAAAGGAACAGACACACCGACACACAGACAAAAAATAGCAAACATCCTAAATGTCAAATATTGGGTACGTTTTCCTTACAAGTTTTTAATCTGCACATACACATGTGGGGCCCAAGAGTGACCTACTTGGCCTGGGTATGGATTAGCCTGCGGTGTTCGGTAGGCTTGATCAACACAAATATCCACATCAAACTGCGATAGGGCTTTATTATTTTGCTCAAACACACTTCAGTTGTCATTTCAATTTCAGTACCAATCTTACAAAAAATGACAATAACTCTTTGGGAATCTTCTGTGCAATTAATGTTTGTTAAAGGTTGTTTAGTGTTTGACACCAGTCCAGCTGTGGCGAATTCCCAGGGGGCATAATGCACTGATTGCTTCTCCTGTAATGTGCTATGTCTAGACCAACCAACGGCAAGCAACATAAGGTGTCTTCATAAAACAAAGGATGTGGTCTTGTAAACAAAGGCCAGTGTTTTCATACTTCCTCCCTGTTGTCAACATCTGCAGGCCACATGTCAACTGCTGTCTGAACCTGCATCAGGCTATGTCTACATGCAGTAAACTGATTCCCAACTTGTTTCAGATCTCCATGAACTCAAGCTCACTGTAGGCAAGATTGATACGTGTTGGAAGGGGTAATAGTGGCGGTAGCGGGCTGCTGGGCCGACACATGTTTATACAGTCTGCAGCTACCACATCCTACAGCCAGCCCATCAATCACTGTAACATCTTCCCTCCTTGCGCACCAGCACACTCTCATAGCCTTTGACACAATGTTTGTCCATCATTCCTATGCAAATTAACCCTTAAAATGCTAATTATGGCTATAGTCATTTTCTCATTACCATTTATCATACAAAGGTTAAAAGATTCAAATTCCTCATGAAGATACCTTTCATTCAAATACCAGCAAGCCTAGTGTAAAGCAAAAAGTGGTCAGAGTCAAGGGCTTTCTCCAATCTTTATTTTCCCATGCTGCAATATAAACAAAGCTTCCCCTTTGTGTATTCCCTCCACAATTACGGAAGTTTCACACATGCTCACAGGGCGCAAGCCATGATAAACACACTGTAACATGATTGGCTAATTTTTGCATGTGACTCAATTCACCAATAGGATGTGTTTTCCATCACTCCACATGGCAAAGCAGCTGTTGTTTACAGTGGTAGGAAAGATTGACGATCCCCACACTCCATGTTCATTACAAGGAGACCAATTTCTAATTTGAAATTTATTTTTCATTTGAATTGAGAACACCATTTCTTGAAAGGAATTTGCCAACACTGTGTATGCAAATTAACAGAAATGTACTGATAGTACCCATTCCATGGCATGGTACTAGTATTGGTAGTTTAGACTATGCAAATAATGGCATCAATGTGCATGCCATCCGTGGCAATTCAGCCAAGTGTGACAGAGGAAATACATATCTAATTATCACACAAAAACACATCGTTAACACAACAATCGGATTCCCGGCTTCAGTGCTGCTCAGATTTGTGCACTTTCTTTACTGCACAGACAGTTGAAGCAGACACAACCCCCCCTGCCCTGCCCTCGGCCTCATACTGTCGCAGTCACACTGCACCAAGCATAACAACAGATTTACTCGTTCTTCTTGTTTACTTCTTGAAGCAGCCTAACCTAAGTGGCCATAACCTATTAAGATGCTAAAAATTACAATCAAAAAGACCCAAAAACCTAGTGACGAATATTCCAAAATCATTCAGTCTTCCCCGTCATCCTGTGTCATGATGAACAAATGTAGCATCGTTACGATGAAGTATTCTGCTAATTTGTAACATTTGTGCACTACGTAAGCTTTTATTAAACAAAATTACCACTTCATACTTTATATCACAACCTCGTAATTAAAATCCACTTATTGTCTCCAGTTCACTTTTTTCCTCCGTGCCCCCAGTAATGCGTCTAAACGTCAACACTGGTCAACACGTGCGAGTCCAGTTTTTTCCTTTGTTCAATGGTCGACCTTGACCATGTTGACATGTGATAGCTTCACAACGACCACTGTCACAGTAATACAGCTCTGTTTCCTACAGAATGTCTCCTCATGATGAGCCTTGAACTCTTTAATTTTTACAGTAACTTGAAAATTTTGTCCCTTTTTTATTAGGGATAGTTACTACGAACATTGACACTAAATTCTAGCTCTGTCTGGTTGACTGTAAACTTCCCAACATAGCACAAAATTTATTGAACACAAACTAGGGCAACTACACCATCTCTGTAGCAGTCTTTTACCAAACTCTCATGACTCTTGATACGACCCCTCAACAGTAAAATAATGCTATTTTAAAAAAAGACACGACACAACTTAAATACAACATGCCGACTTCACATTTTATTGGCTCTTCTCACATTGTGTAGAGTTAAAATTGTATCATTTCACACATAATCCAATACACTGTGGTGTATATGTCATGTAACATGTAAACAAATAGGCTGGATTTTCGCCATGTAAATATGCGAGGACCCTGCATAAAAATCTAACCATCACTGGAGCATGACCATTTGAAGCACTCAGTAGAGATCCACCCCAGGTTCCCTCCCCTACCACCATCACCACCCAAAAAAAATTTTGACGTGAGTCTGGCCGACAGAAGGGGAGATTCCATAGCAATCCTCATTGAATTACATTGTTAATCAACTGGAATGTAATTGAAAAATTGGTTAAAACTGATTGCACTTTCATTGTAATCGATGAAGTGATTTCAGGGAAGATTCTTTTAATGATTTTGTCATAAAAACTAAATAACTAGAGAGCTGCATGAACAGCCCGTGCTCAGCTGACCTAAGCTTGTCCCACAAAATGAAGGTTGCAACTGAATAGACCTGTGTTGAGCTTTGGCTGAGTGCATATTGCATTTAGAAGTATTTGTAAGATGGACGACTGAGCCTCCTAAAAGCTCAGTCTGACTAACAAGACAGCGGAGATAAAAATTGCAGCAGCACCTGGTGAACCAATTAAGACCAAGGAGCCGGCAGGAGTGATCCTGTGTCATAGCAAAGCAATTGGGTGAGCTATTTTAGAGACGGGGATTTTTTTAAGATTTGCCAAAAAAAGAACAAAAAAATCATAAAAAATCCAAAAAATCACTGGAACGTGCCCATAGGATCAACATACTAGACACCCACCCAAGGTACACTGCCACCACATTTGAAGTGTATCTGGCTGATGGTTTTGGAGAAAAAGTCGAAAATGTGAATTGTGAATGAACGACGGACAAAGAGCGATGGCATTGACAAGCTTTGGTGGCTGATAAGCCAGCTGAGCTGAAAACAAGAGGCCCATGGGCCTAGTGCTCTGCTGGCCTGTTTGGGAAACAATGAGGTAAAAAGAATATCTTCTTTGTCAGTAATGTAGATAGATGGCAACATGAATTCAAGTGTCATCCATAGTTCCAACTTAAGGTAGCGGAGGGGATTGAGCCGCGCGCAGCGGTCCCGCGATTTTGACGTTGCATAGATGAACTATGTTTCACATTTTACCCACAAAACCATACATTTTATTGATTGTTCAGACATTTAGATTTGTTAGAAAGAAGTTTCATATCGATACGATAATTTTCAAGGGTTTTATACGCCCGTTTACAAGAGGGTATCAGATTTGACATTTTGTCAGCATTTCTTTAAAAATAATCGATGCAAAAGTGTATTACCTATGTAAAATTAAAGTATAGACCAATATGCAGGAACCGTATTTTTTGTTTACAAATAAAATACATAATAACAGAATTATCGAATTCTTTGATCATCATTTTAAACATCAACAGTTACTTCATTTTGTGAGCTACAAAAGTCTCGGAAGGGGACATCTGATGGAAAAACAAAAAAAACGGTTCCCAGATAATATATTTATCTTTCAAAAGACGATTATTTTAAGCAGATCGATCAATTAGCTTTTTATTGACGCTGTCCACAAAATTGATTCATAAGCAGAAAATTTCATTCCGAGAAATCGGCGTTGAAAGATTTGAGGCCCTTTTTTCGCACATTGTTGGCCATAATGACAATACAGCTTTCCAAATTCGGCCCGTTTCGGTCGCAGTACTTCGAACAAAGATCAATCAACATCTTTGATGCATAGTTTCCAACATACAATGATGTTTATTGGCTTAAAAATGCAGTTATTTACCCGAATGACATCAGATGCAGCCACACTCGAAAGCTTGTCAGTCGGGTTTCCACGCGAATGGGACAGCTTCAAAGGGGGATTCGAAAGCGGATTAGCCACGTGACCCGAAGGTGCCATCACCTTGACCCTAGCAACATTGTTTGCATATGGCGCCGCTTGAGCAAACGGGTTGCAATTTCACAGCTTGCTCTACTCAGAAGACTGCCCGGTAGGCAGGAGTTGCTCACTCACTTCTCATCAACTTGGATCAAAGAACAACATGGTTTTATTAACGGCATGGATGGGACATTCGCCATTCAGTGTCTTGGACTACTTGCGACTTTACCGAAAAGAACGTTTGAAAAATCGACATGCCGCGATCACGTTGCTGCATAGCTTGGCGCTGACGGCGATGTGTCTTGCTTTGTTTCTTGGCTTTTGACATTTTGTAAAGTGAGATTGCTTGGTCTTGACGGAGAGAGGTCTATGTCGTTCTGAATGTAGCTTATAAATGCTAGATAGGCGGTCAACATGGATGATCGTGACGTAACATTTAAGACAGTAGTCCTGTTACTGATAAACAAACACTCCCACGATAAATTATACTTCAAAGAAGAAACAAAACAAAAAACAAAACAAAAAACCACACACAGACAAAAAAGCGAACGTTTTATAATTATATGTGTTGAGAATCCATTAATTTCAACGTTGTATTGGTGATGAAACTGTATTGCTAGATTGAATAACCTAATCCATTGATTTGCTGAAGTAGTCTTTGATCAGACCCTGACGGTTACATAGATCAATATAGGCCTAATGCACCAGACCACGCTCAGATGTAAGGTGATGACGCTACACTTTGTGCGCAAGGGCTAAAACTTTCTTGCCTGCCAAGACGGACTGTGTTTGCTTACCTGGCGACACGCACTTCAAGCGCAATTTAACAATTACGCAGAGCGAGTCTGTCTGGCAGTCAAGAAAGTTTCCAATTCCCACAAAATTGAGAAAGGGATGGGCATTGTGAGGGAGTGTGTTCTTCGTGGCCTTGGCTTATGCGTTTTTTTTTTTTTTTTTTTGCCGGGAGTACAATAGAATACGCCAAGCCATTTCATTGGTTCCTCCACATATTAGCGCCCTCCTTGTGATAAAGAATGCCATTCACTTTGAAATGTTTTTCTCGCGTATTGCCATTCGAAACCTTGCCACTCATGTAACATATTTTTTATTTTGTGGAGATAACTAGCCCACTGAAAGATATTTGGCTCACCCTTGAACTGCAATAAACTGATCGAGACACAAAACCGAAACTTTCTGATGGGTGAGTGCGGGCGAGTGGTATCGGAACATGCCGCGCACAGTGAGACAAAATAATTTTATATGACCGATCAACCAACTAAAAGCAGAGTGCAGAGTCGCTTTTCGCAGCCATTTAACAGTAATCTGATTATTTTATCCCCCTGATGGTCAAATTTTTAAAGCTTTTTTTCCTGTCCGCTGGCTCAGTGTACTTCGAAACACCCCGTATAAAGTGGGCAAGTCCGTGCATGTGCAATGGGCCAGTCTTCCAGTTCCACAAAATGCGACAGCGCCACAGACGATACCAGTTTTAGTGGAGGCGTGTGCTTCATATAAATTTACTTCAAGGTAAACATGTAATGCTATACACCGTTTCACATTCTGGTAAAGGCACATATAATTATTGAAGGCAGATATAATTATTTACGCTGAATCGAATCCCCGCTTTTATAGCTTGCGGCATATTTATAACCAAGTGGTCCAGTGTTAGGGTTCCTCGATCGTCATGTGTATTTTTTGCCAGTAAACATTAAAAGCAAATTGGTCTTGGATAGGGCAAGACTGTAGAAAGGATTGTAAGCCTTTATAATGTATACAATGCCATGATTCTGAGTAACGATTTACGCATAGGTTGAAATCGCCTTCATTGAAAACACACTGAGGCTCATGTCCATCGCCAGGTGCCGTTTTGACAATCGCCACCTTTTATCGTCCCTTATTTTTATATATTTTTTTTTTCAATCACACTCTGAGAAGGAAAACATGAGCCCATCGATTTAATTATCAACATGGCCATTTGATCACCACAACAAACCAATTAATCAGTCCTAATCTTGTCAAGCAGTTTATACAAGAATTGGTAGCGGCGGACCTCAAAATGTCACAGTTGGTCGCTTGTCGTTGCTACGGTCCTGGATTGTGGAAAGCAGCCGACTGCTATCCAAACTTTGGCGCACTAATTAACATACATTTGTAAACAGACATGCTCATGCTGCAGCCAACTAAAACATGGTCATGTTTTTTCCCTTTTTTATCACATAAATTTTGCTTTTTTAGTATTCATGTTTGGTGACAAGAAAGTTAAAGTGCCAAACTTTACGGAAATGGAAAAAACTCATTTTCTGTCGGGTCACGATTTTGCCGTTATAGCTCAATCCCCTCCGCTACCTTAAAGTACAATGTATCGGCAAGCCAAAGAGTAGTTTCCAAAGAGGTATTTTTCATGAAGATATGTTGTACCTTTCCAAATTTTTGGAAAGTTGTAAGGTATCCTGACAGATGTGCTGTCAAGCAAATCTAATTTTCTAGTTCAGATTTTAGTTTCAAGAATCCTACTTCTATGTTTCATGAAAATCCACCAGAAATTGAAGGTGCTCTATAGACATCAGACAATTTTCACATTTTTACCCATATATTACACAATAGTATAGGTGGCGCCACCAATACTAGACTTGATTAACATTTTTATACCCTTGGTTAAGCCCTGAAAGCTACATGGGGCTAACTTGAAGACTGTGAATATCACTGGCAAGTTGCCTATCCTTGGGACATAACTAGCAAATTACATGTTACATAGAAGTTTGTATAGCCATGTGTCTTAAGATACATATACATGATGACATGATGGTAATTTACAACAAACTTTCCCCTTAAGGATGTCTTTTGTATCATCATCTCTGCTGCCATTCATGTCAAGCTGCCCACTTTCAATTCAGAGTCAAAATTTAATATTGTAAGTGTATTAGAATATTATAAGTGTATTAGAATATTCTATGTGTATTAGAATATTCTATAGCCACAAGTTGTTAGACTGCACAAGTATCTATTCACATATAATACACCTAGCCATGAACATAAACAGCAAACAAATCAAATTCCCCTGTCATCCAAAGTCCCAAGCTGGCTTTTCTCAAACGTCACTTAGCGTGAGGTTGTTTTTCTGTCCTTGGCCAATTTTACTAATTTTCATGTGAAGGCTGCATAAAAACTTTCTCTTCTGAGCTATAATCCTTGTAATGATCATATTGGTTTTACTCTAACTTGGTTGTCTTGCTGGTAATAAATGGGTCTAATGGATATTTGCCATTCCCTTGCCCAACAATTGTAGATAAATGCCATGTTGGACCTGCAATTTGTACTTAATACACATGGACATTATATCAGCCTCCAACACTGCACAGGATGGGGCTTTGTGGCCACTGGCCAAATACAACGTAAAATCACCAATCATCTTTATCTCTCTTCAATTACACTCAGCTCTTCAAACTTTCAATTTTTTTAACTAATCAAACATTCCAGAGGATAATATCCGAGCCTCACTTCCACTCGGCCAAATGTTGTGACCTTTACATGATAGGGTCATCACGCTGTTGTCATTTCTCACAATTATTTCTACCAGGAAAAAAAGGTGTTTTTACTCTTACTGGTCCTGTGATGTGCTGCTTAGAACTTTGGATGACAAATATTGGAAATTGTACCTCAATTTCTACATTACTGCCAGAATTATAGCCACTGTTTTTCTGCACTCAATCACCCTATATGCATAAAACATCAATCTATGCACGCAGCACCACTACCAGTATTTCCAACCCAGTTTGTCTCTGTTCCTTTGTGTTGCATTGTAAAGGTCAAGTTGGTTTCAAAGTACTGCCACTTTTTAATCTCTGTGATCTATGTGATGGTCATTTTAAGCCTTCAAGCCGCCATTTGTTTTCATTCCCTTGACGTCACATAAAAATTGTAAATAAAGAAGATTGACTGATGTTGAACAATCAATACTGACATATTGCTGGTTGACTTGCATTCCAGTCGGTGCATATGGCAAAATGCTGCATCTTTTTACATTTAAATTCTTGATTTTATCTGAAAAAGTACAGTTCATTACACCAGTCCCAGAACGAATCTTGCATGAACAGTTTACACCAGTTCAGGACAAAAAAAAATCTGAAACAATATCATGATACCTTCACACATTTTTGTGCCACTGATAGATGTTGTGAATTTCTGGTTGTGATGACATGTTCAGAAATAATCAGAACTACTGATCTAAGACCATTACTGATTAGCCTCACTGTGTGTTCAGATCTGACTGACCAACATCTCTTGAGTCTCCCTTTGGTCAGATGGCACAAAATAATCACTTCTGACCAATGGGAAGTCAGATGTATACTCAGTATACTCATAGATCTGGCTAAAACATGATCCTTTCACATACAGGTTGGGAAATCAACAGCACATTTGTTATTTCCACATACAACATGTTATCTCTGCTGTGGTACAGTAATATGGTTGAAAAGGTGTAAGATTATAATTGCCTCTATTGGCACAGAAATAAGTTCAAAGAAAACTTGCTATGAAAACTAACTAAGCGAAGAACAGCCTGACCACCATTCATGTAAATTCTTCCCACAAATAGATTCATCCTTTTCTCACCATATGTCTGTTATCATATCTTGCTTTAACTTTGACCAATGCAATGAAATATTTACAAGATGCAGTGAAAACTCGTTATAATGAGGTTTCGCTGTGCTGTCAATTCACCTACTTTTGCAGTATTTTTATTTTTGCTTACTTTGATGATAGTACCAAACTATCATAATAATGGCACAATGAAAGAGTATTTTAACTGCAGGTTATAAAGGGCTTTTTTTTGGGGGGGGGGGGAGTCCAAAATAGTGGAATGAAAACTTAAGTTGAATGTCTGATATGCCAAGACTGTGTAGACAGCAAAGGCAAACCCACTTGTTTGCCTAGTTCTTGAGAAATAGGTCAAAGTGACCATAAATTTGACAAAATTTGACCATATGCCTCATGCATATTTTATGTTAATGTTGTCTCTCTCTCTCTCTCTCTCTCTCTCTCTCTCTCTCTCTCTCTCTCTCTCTCTCTCTCTCTCTCTCTCTCTCTCTCTCTCTCTCTCTCTTCTCTCTCTCTCTCTCTCTCTCTCTCTCTCTCTCTCTCTCCCCCCCTCCCTCCCTTTCTTCTTTACCAGCAAATTTGTCCGACACTTTTCTCGAACAAATATAGAAACTCCAAACTTGGCATGATTGTACCTCCATACAAGGCGTTGGACAGTTTTATACAAAAGGAATGAAGATGTTTAAAATCATGCAAATTAGGGGCATTTGAAATTTTAAATCTTGAATATCTTCAAAAGTATAACAGATAGAGATGTCATTCCAACTTCTACTAGGGGGTTATTGACCAGTGCGCATCTAATGAATTTAAAACAAAAGTTGTAGCAATTTAAATTATGCTAATTAGCAGCATTTACAATTTTAAAACTTGAATATCTTCTAAACTATTATAGATAGAGATGTCATTTCAACTTCTACTCGGGGGTTGTTGACCATTGCGGATGTAATGAATCTAAAACAACAGTTGTAGCAATTTAAATTATGCTAATTAGCAGTATTCGAAATTTTCAATCTTGAATATCTTAAACACTATAATAGATGGAGATGACATTCCAACTTCTGCTGCTGTGTTATGGAATAATTGTACATTGCCATACCAAGATGCTTTGAAGGCACATACTGATTTGCTATGCAGCAAATAATCTTTCCTAGTTATCACAATGAATTTAATGTGTCTCTCGCTCCTATTTTATTAGTTCCAATTAATACTGTGACCTTCAGAAATAGGTCATGATCACCTATATAATGCAATATCAAATTTGCAGATATGAGACACATTTGTGTTATATTTGGTATTATTATTGTTTCTCAAATATTGAATTCTAAACTGTTTTTAACACATTTCAGTCCACAACTTCTGTAATACTGTAGGTGTTGCCACCAAATTTAGTGCTTTTTAAAATTTTCTTTTTGTTTTTCTCCAATCAACATTCCTACCTAGCTTTGTGATGATTTTTTAAAAACTCGTAAAAAAAAAAGCACTCTTACAATTTTTGGCCCACATATGTGGTGTACTTGTTGACCTTTACAAATTGGGTCAAGTATAGAGACGTGACCTTTTATAGGCCTCTGAAGTATTATGGGATGTGTGGCTGAGCACCAGCTGCTTCCAATATAGAATTACAGAAGTGAGAAATGATGGACGGACAGACTGACAGATGAACAGCAAAAGGTACAATACCCTTTTGGCCTAACTTGGGGGGGGGGGGGAGAGGGTAAGACAGAGCTAAGCCTATTCAGCAGGCAAATATGCAGAACTCAGTCAATTTGAATGAAAAAAAAGTCAGCCCCTGTTGGGAACTGCATGCAGATGCTGTGGCATCGGTGAAGTACCACACTGAATAATTCTATGCGCACAGTGTCGACACTTACACAAGCGGTGTACATTGTGTTTATATTTATGTATCCTAGTTCCTCATTACATAATTAGATACTTCCTGGAAAGACATACAAAGAAGAGAAGCTAGTAGGTACAGTTACACACTGTTATCCTGTGTGTCTACACCATCACATGGTCTCCCTCAATCAAGTTCCATACACTGTTAATCACCATCTATTGAAAACCCATCACAAAAGCAGGCTAACAAGTTGAACAAGTATGACTATGTGCTCAAATAACAAGACAATGTTGTGTTGAGAGTCAACATTCAAAGAATTCTAGACAGGTCTTGGCCATAAAAATTGCATGACACAGTAAGTGGGCAAGTTAGTTGCTTTTGTGGTGGAGATGCTTTGATATTCTCAGCGAGTACATTGAGCGGCACCTTGCTTCAGTAGTGCCAAGATGAAGGACATGAATTGTGGATGCTATAGAACACCTTAACGCATAACAAAGGCAGAAAGCAGCCAGGCCCATCCTCTGTGCAACACCAGCTCAAGCCTGTGCACACACTGCCTCACAGTGCATGTCATAGTGGTCTCCAGGTGGCGGGCCCAGGTGTAAACAGTCCTGGGACACAATCTTAGTCTGCTCACTCCATCTCCATTCAATTCACACAAGGCTAGCTGCCAACTTGCCCTGTCTCCAACTTCTCTTCCTCAGAAAATATCAATCTTGATTTAGCAACCCTCTCATACATTAACCGTCAAGGGCCAAAGGAAGCTATCAGTAACTATCCAGCTGGTGACAAAGAATCTGGTATTTAAGATTGAAAAAGTACATAGAAAGTTTTGTTGGAAACCTATTACTTAAAATATGAATGCCGATAGTAGTCTCACCTGTGTTTTCCTTAAAAATTACGTTAAAAAAAAGGAACAGTTGAGATTGTCATCGAAAATGGCGGGTGCCGGGGTGAACAATAAACGAGGAAACTATCGCTAACCTTCCATCAGTGACAAAAAATGAGCGACGGATGTAAAATATGAACACAAAATGTTCACATGGGTACTTACGAATTAAATTTGAACATTGAATATTGAAGTTTCACCTGTGTTGTCTTTAATTTAACTCATTACCAGGACGTGGCCAGGTGCCATCTTCATGTTGCATTTTGAAAGTAGTTTTCATATCTTGCCACGAGGTGTCAGTGTGACCCAATCGCATTGCCGTAATGACAAAGCCAGAGGCTAGTTTGATTTTAAAAGTTGTTTACAGATTAAAACCAGAGCCATGCCCAGGGGGCATGAATGTCTCGCCAGCATTCAGTAGCAATGTAATTGTAAGACCAAACATTATAATGGTATTTAGTAGATGTTGAATGTATCAAGTAAATCTCAATATATTTACTCAGAATATACCACTTTTTTTTTTTTATTTAAACAAAATGGCCAATAAAGTATATAACATCTTAATACAAATCAGAGCTTGACATGCCAGTTTCAAGCTTCGTAGTGAAAGATGTCATGTAAAGCACTTAATACCCCTTGGCCAACATGACTTCATATGTTCAGTTACCTAAGTTTGACCTTCAAAGGACACTTCAAGATAAATTTAAGAACACCAAAAATAAAGCATAGGTACTTTGCTATTCATGTTAAATAGTAACTAGGGACCTACAATCAACTATACCCAAGACACACAAGGAAAATAAGATTTGTCGAGTCAAAAGTAGGTCAAAGTCATCTACTTTCAAGAGATTTCTGACGTTTTGTAAGATGCAAAGCTAGTATAAATTTGGTGAACTTGGTTTGACTCTTGGCCATGAATAGCATTGTACATTCGAGGATGCAATGCATCTGACCTCCAAAGTAGGTCAAAAATACATCAAGGCCACCCACTTTCAATAGACTTCTAAAGCTTTCCTAAGAAGCAAAGGTGGTGTAAGTTTGGTAAACTTGGCTTGAATTCATCAAAAGTTGCAGTGGTAATGCCACGTTTTGCATTTCACCCATGAAAATACATTTAGGTCGTTGAAATCAGTTGAGGTCATCCAATTTCAACAGGCTTCTGAAGCTTCTAAGTGTGACAGTGATGACCCTCATCTCTAGGGATGATTACAATGAATCATCCACCCAAGCATGAAAGCCTTTCCTAGTCTAGTTAGTGAAATAATGCCACTCCGAAGTTTTTCTCCAATGCTCAATCAAGCATGAAGTAATCAATGAAGTGTGACAGTTATGACCCTCGTCTCTGGGAATGATTACAATAAATCATCCACCCAAATATGAAAGGCCTATGTAGTCTAGTTACTGAAATAATGCCACTCCGAAGTTTTTCTCCAATGCTCAATCATGCATGAAGTAATCAATGAAGTGTGACAGTGATGACCCTCGTCTCTAGGGATGATTACATTAAATCATGTACCCAAATATGAAAGGCCTATGTAGTCTAGTTACTGGAATAATGCCACTCCGAAGTTTTTCTCCAATGCTCAATGAAGCATGAAGTAATCAATGAAGTGTAACATTGATGGCCCACATCTCTAGTGATGATTACAATCAATCATCCACCCAAGTATGATAGCCCTATCTGATCTAGTTAGTGAAATAATGCCACTCCGAAGTTTTTGGTTGACAGACGGACGGACGGACTGACGGACGTCCGGACGGACGGACGGACGGACGTCCGGAAAGTGACAGCTTAGTCTCCCAAACAGCTAACGCTGGCGAGACAAAAATGGAGAATATTAACAGGTAAGCAAAAAATGTATGTTTTATTGCATATATGCCAAGATTCATCAATGTTAAATGGGCTACGCTGTGTAATACTGATTACCGGCAAGAACAATATGGTGCCATTGAATACGGAGATCAAGAGTTGAGTCTCACAGAGTGGTCTCATTGCAAATTTACACCTGTGGTTGGCGTAAAAGTTGCAGCATGACTTCCAGTTTTAAATTTTCCCCCCAAAAATCGACTTGTATGCCGGCCAGTACAGTAAGCCTCTCATACATCAACATGTAAGACTGTATTGACCCTCTCACACACCAACACTTAACCCTTTCTATGCCACATTTTGAATTGAGTTAACAGCTTTCCTTCATATGCTTTGGGCCCATTGCAGACCCTTTAATCACTTGTTGCTTATTATTGCCCTGTATGTATCAACAGGAGGGCAAGTGGCAATATGGTGACGCTCATCTTATTGCAGGCCAACAATACACACAGACCCAAGTGACAAACTGAAGATGTCTGCCAGGCTACAAAGTACACAGCATGCAATGGGTTACCATAGGTGTCAACACCCACATGTTTTGAATTGGGAGGTCCAGGTAAAAACATAAAAATAAAGAGAATGGGCCATTAAGTCTCCCAATGGGCAGACTCCAGCTAAATTCAGGAGAGCTGACCGGTAGCTCCACGTCTTTCTGGTCATCTGCAGCATGGCTCCAACAATCACAAGTCCACAAGGCAGCAGGACTCAGAGCAAACTCTACCTGGCCAGCTGGCCAATGGTCAGAATGGCCTTGGGTCGGTAGCACTTTACAGGCAGAAGGCTATGGGGCCCTTACATTTGTCTACAGACTGCAGATGAGAGCCAAGTAGCTTCTTACTGTGGTTGCTGTCATGCACACAATGGGCTTCAATCTGCAGGCATTTTAAGCAGTCTGACTTCATGTGCTCTTTCACTTTCTTCTTTTCTGCAGCACAATGTACTCCAGGAAGTGCTGTGAGGTGAGCAGACTGAGACCATCCAAGGATTGTTTGGGGTGGTCTTGGTCCACTTCCTGGGGATTTCCCCACATTTACACATGCTGAACTTTTTAGGTTTCTCACCGTCAGTTTATGATGTGAACACTTAATGACTCCTGTGTGATGTTCTGGGTTGTGATATTTTAAAGCGTTACATGCACTGATATTGGGAGTGGAACAGTATCCAGGTTGATGTGTCTGCTACAATCTCTGCTGTTTCAGCGTAATAAACTATTATAACTACAGGCTCCCTGGCCTGCACTATTATAACTACAGGCTCCCTGGCCTGCACTATTATAACTACAGGCTCCCTGGCCTGCACTATTATAACTAAGGCTCCCTGGCCTGCACTATTATAACTAAGGCTCCCTGGCCTGCACTATTATAACTACAGGCTCCCTGGCCTGCACCATTATAACTACAGGTAACAAGGTGCAACAGGTCAAAAATTCGCCAACTGATAGCCTATCAGGCTTGGACTTTGCTCAGAGCTTATGTCAGTTGGATCTGGAAAGTTTGCTTGAGCAGGACTCGGTGTCTCTCCAGGCTCCCTGGCCTGCACTATTATAACTAAGGCTCCCTGGCACTGCAATAAAAAGTCTTTTTGCAAGGAACATGCATCCAGCACCCTTATTATAATTCAGAGCAATTTGTTTCAAGTAGTTTGACTCTAGTAGCAGTGGGCACTGAGAGAGTTAATGCAAATGATATTTGGTCTTTTCTCTGCAACATACCCTTTACTTGAAAAATACATTGTGTTGCCAACAGACTGGCCTGCCCCAACACTCGTCCTGGTAACACTGTCTTCAGCTTATCCCTTGTTCAAATCTGACAGCAATAATTCTCTGCCAGGACTTTTCTTGCCTGTTTCAATCAAAGCTGACCTGTGACTCCATATGTTGAAATTAAGTGGAGTGGTTGACATGTGGATGTTGGTCATTAAGCGCTGTATCAGTCAACTACCACCAGCACCATTCAGTGCTGGAGTCCATGGTGCCATATTGTTGTGGCCTGTGCCCAGTGGGGCGGGCTGGCTGTCTTCATGCAGTACTTTGATCAAAGCCATCTACTCAGCTATGGTTCCATCCATCTCTCACTGCTGCCTCACTGAGCGGGTCCATTCTGGATCAATAAAATGATATAATTTGCTAAAACTAAGGCCGGGATCCAGTCAAATCAATAGAATGATATATGGAGGCCCCAGGCCTGGCAGGGCCTGGCTCGTGCCTGCCCTCTCTTCTTGTGGTCATGTCCGCCTCTACTGTGTCCCACCAGTCCTTGGCCATTTCCACACCATTATGCTAATCTGGGTGCTGACTAAAGTTTAATACATGTAATTTGACTAAAATGCACTGCCTTTCCTATTGATTTGCTCTCCATGTTGTTGTCATACTCAGTGGCATGCACGCTGAGTCTTTGCCCCATCATTGTTGTCCATTCTCTGGCCTTTCACAGTTGTATCAAAAACACAAAAGGCTAGCACATATGAACATAGAGGCTTTGCCACTAAGTGGCTTCATCTAGAATTAGAGGAAAGATCGGAGAAATTTGAGTAAATGTAGCCTTAACCTTGCAAATGAACAAAGTGACTCAATTGACAATGGTCGTCAACACAAGCCTCTGGCCTGTGATTCTGCTTTATAATACCCCACCCCCACCCCCACTTCAGGTGCTAGCTTCAACTCACTTTGTGGCTGGACCCTGGCACAGACGGAAATTACCATAGCATTCCTATTGAGCACCCCGGCTACTAAGAATGTATTTCACAATGTCAAACTTCACATCAGTTTTGAATATCAAAACAACACATTTTTTTTGCATAAATTATGTTAACAATTTAGAATATTTAGAAAATTTCTGTATTTTCTGGGTCATAGCAAAAGCAGGGAAGGGAGCTCAATAGAGAGAGGTAGCAAGGGGTTAATATAGTAACCACCACCACGCAACTGGGTGAGCAGTTTCGGAGAAGATATTTTAAGATTTGCTCAAAAAAAGAACCAAAAAAAATTCATAAAATCCAAAAATCACTGGAGCAAGACCATTTGAACAACCTTGGTAGAGACTCACCCAGGGTACATCCCCACCAAGTTTAAAGTAAAGCTGGCTTACGGTTTTTCAGAAGAAGTCGAAAAATGTAAATTGTGCAAGACGACAGATGGACGGACAGACGACAGACCCTCAAAAAAGCTCACCTAACCGACTAGTCAGCTGAGCTAAAAATGTGAATTAGCATTAGAATGTCCATTGACTTGCATAGTAATCAATAGGAAAGCTGCATTGACCGACAAGTACCCGAATTGAAAAAATCGTTAAAAATCAGGAATCCACAGCAGTGCAACCTAGTGAACAACTCTGTTTGACCCTCCTACAAAGAACATATCCACCACCTTTCAGCTTAATCTGAGTGACGGTTCTGGAGAAGAAGTCGAAAATAGTAAAAACACAAAAAATCATAAAAATATAGAAAAAAATCGCAGCACCACCTGGTGAACAAATTAAGAACTAGGAGTCCCCAGCAGTGTCCCTCTTGGATATCAAAACAATTGGGTGGGCAGTTTTGTCGGAGATTTTTTAAGATTTGCCCCCAAAAAGAACCAAAAAATTCATAAAAAATCCAAAAATCAATGAAGCATGACCATTTGAACAAACTTGGTAGAGACTCACCCAGGGTACATCCCCACCAAGTTTGAAGTCAATCTGGATGATGGTTTTGGAGAAGAAGTCGAAAATGTGAATCAGCATTAGAATGTCCATTGACTTGCATAGTAATCAATAGGAAAGCTGCATTGACGGACGAGTACTTGAATTGAAAAAATTGTTAAAAATCAGGAATCCACAGCAGTTCCACCTAGTGTAACAACTTTGTTTGACCCTTCTACAAGGAACATATCCACCACCTTCCAGCTTAATCTGAGTGACGGTTATGGAGAAGAAGTCGAAAAATAGCAAAAACATACAAAAATTAAAAAAAAAAAAATAGAAAAAAATTGCAGCCCCACCTGGTGGACAAATTAAGAAGAAGGAGTCACCGGGAGTGTCCCTGTGGGATATCAAAGCAATTGGGTGGGCGGTTTCAGAGCAGAAGATTTTTTAAGATTTGCCCCAAAAAGAACCCAAAAAATTAATAAAAAATCCAAACATCACTGGACTGTGACCATTTGAACAAACTTGGTAGAGACTCACCCAGGGTACAACCCCACCAAGTTTGAAGTAAATCTGGCAGACAATTTTTCAGAAGAAGTCGAAAACGTAAATTGTGGACGCCGATGGACGGACGGACGATGGACTCTCAAAAAGCTCAGCTGACTGACAAGTCAGCTGAGCTAAAAATAATTCGAAGCTAACTTGAATAGGAATGTGGTCCACTATGATGTCCATCTCTGAAAAAAAATTGGTGAAGCTGTGTTGGATCCTTCTTCAGATATTATGGCAACGTCCTCCCCTTGTGCACCACTCAGATGGCCCAAAAGATTAATACTTTAAAGTTTCATAAAAAGTTTATAAATAAAAAGAGGAAGCTAGTTTTCCATAAGAACCTGGTCTATCATAACATGCATCTCAGACAAAAATTTGGTAAAGCTGCGGTCAATAGTTTTTGAGATATCATGATAACGTCAGGGCTGATGCCATACATTAAGTTTCATAAAAAGTTTTAAAATAATCTGAGGAAGCTGATTTTCAACAGGAACCTGGTCCATCATAAGGTACTTCTTTGACAAAAATTTGATACAGCTGCAGTGAATATTTTTTGAGTTATCACAGTAACATTGACAAGACGGATGTCTCTAGTATGATGCACTTCTGTACAAAAACATGACCCATATTCATAACTATCAAACCCAACAATGACAGCAAAGAGATTCCAGAGTTACCAAAGCATCAACATTCATCTTCCAATACCAATTTGAAGAAACAAATTTCACTCCTGACTTGAGACAGGCAGTCACCCACAAAAGGCAATTGGTGGTTTTAAACCAGTCCTCTCAACCTTTGAAATATTCTTCATTAAATACAGACTATAGTGTTTCCAATATGTATAGGCCCAACCACTCACAACCCAAATTTATTACTTCTGCAAAAACTAAAAAGAGAATTGGTAGGCCTATCACTATTTTGGTTCTTCTGACTAGTTCATCAGCTGAGTTTATTGCAAAAGTAGAAAGTAGGCCTACATTGTTTTTGTGATATCTATGATTCCGGAACATTCTGTAATCAGTAAGTTAAGTGATTGAATTGAGTATCAAATGCAAGGAGCAGACTTCTACAAGTCCCTCAATAAACAACTTAAGTTCTACAAATGGACGTCTCTAGTATGATACACTTATGCACAAAAACATGACCCAAATTCATAAATATCAAACCCAACAATGACAGCAAACGGACAGATGACACAGGGGATGACAATACACTCTGGCACTTTATGTGCTGAGTGTAAAAATGGAAAACCCACAGTTGAGGTGAATGGAATTTATATGACCCACAACTACCCAGTGCTGCTGATTGCAATGACTTGTATGCTGCATGTGGGCAGCTGACTCACTGACTTGTATGCTGCATGTGCGCAGCTGACTCACTGACTTGTATGCTGCATGTGGGCAGCTGACTCACTGACTTGTATGCTGCATGTGCGCAGCGGACTCACTGACTTGTATGCTGCATGTGGGCAGCTGACTCACTGACTTGTATGCTGCATGTGGGAAGCTGACTCACTGACTTGTATGCTGCATGTAGGCAGCTGACTCACAGACTTGTATGCTGCATGTGGGCAGCTGACTCACTGACTTGTATGCTGCATGTGGGCAGCTGACTCACAGAGTTGTATGCTGCATGTAGGCAGCTGACTCATTGACTTGTATGCTGCATGTAGGAAGTTATACACTTTAATATTCCGCGTCGAGTGATTGTGTGGATTCTATGACCGACGTCGGACATCATGACCGAAGCGCTACTACATGCTTCGGTCATGATATCCAATGTCGGTCATAGAATCCACACTATCACTGGATGGGGAATATTAAAGTCTCTTCTATCATGGCTAGACATAATTTAACTCTAATAATTACCCCCAATGCAGCTGCACTTTTCACATAGTAGACCTGAAGCTCTACCAGGCACCCAGCTGATCTCCTAGTAAAGTGGCATTTCATTGCAATCACTATGCATAGTGCCAAATTACCGCTCTGAATTTAGGAGTTTGTAAGTTAATGCAAGCAAAGAGTTCTATTGATTCTACTAAACTTAGAGCATCACACAAACACACAAGCACTGTTGGACTATGAGTTAACACTGTGTTCAATTTAAACATCAAATGTGGAATCGATTAGGAATCCCAGATAGTGAAGTTAATGCAAGCAAAGAGTTCCATTGATTCTACTAAACTTACAGCATCACACAAACACTTTTGGATTATGAGTTAACGCTGTGTTCAACTTAAACATCAAATGTGGAATCGATGAGGAATGCCAGATAGTGGAAAGGGTAGGCCAACTATTTCAAATGGAAGTCTGCAATTCTGTCAACAGATGGCACTGCATGTATGTAAACAAAGGGTTCAGGCCTACCTCAAAAAATTTCAACACTCCAAACTGTTTGCTTCCAATTTAAAGCACGGGAAACACAAAATTTCAGTTTATTTTGGGCAGATAAATGTTATTCACCATCATAGAAAAAAAGAAGTTCATTATAAATTGCTTGATGGAGCAGTGGTTAGTGCTGAAACTAAGACTGCTCAAAGATTAAAGTGCAGCCATTTGATTGGCTGTTGGCCCCTGCCCATGGTGGAATAACTTGCAAATAACTTGCAATGACTTGTAAGCAGCATGCTGGCTAGCCCTGCTATAGGCCACTCAGTGTGACAACACTGATCAAACTAAAACATCACTGATCAATAAGATGCCACTGTCTTTGCTTGTATTAACCCTCTCACTCTATCAGCTCTGGTCTATCCTGTGCCCTGCATACACGGCTACTGACAGTTTCTGGTCTGATCCATGCAAAAACCTGTGCATATTTATCAAAGTTATGTAAAAGCTACATGAATGTGACCAACCCTTGATCACAACCCAAGATAAGATTAGATACACTTCTTTCTACGCATCAACCTACACGTCATTAAACAGTTGTGAACATATGTGGACACATTTCTTTTATTGGTTCAAAATTGAGAATAAAATCATTTGCACTTTTACCCAGTGTAGATCAACAACTGTTTTGCCAGAGTGTCTGGCTAAGCCTAAGGTTACACACACCAGGAAGTGGGGATGCCTTCCATAATGTCATAAAGATAAGATAGTGCTCCTTCATATGTGTGTGCTACACTGAAGTGACCACCTGCTCAATTCTCTGCCAGTCTCCACTCCCAATGCAGGTCTTCACACAGTTTGCTGCAGGTACACTTAATGTACAGACAGGTAAATCTCATTTAACACAAGTGGGTCAATCTTGATTAACGGGTGTGCATTAAAGGCGGCCTGACAGTGCAGCTTGAGGGGCACTGGGAGGGAAAACCCTGCTGTAATCTGGTCCATTGTGTCATCAGTCTCTTTTCACATCAATCAAGTGCCTGCCTGGCATACTGCGCACAGGATTATGCTAATTGTTTGGGCAGCTCTGCTGGGCCTGGCAGCAGTACAGTTGGATAGTTTGTAGCCAGACAATGGTGACCTGGCCCCAGCCCTGACTCATCATCACAGTCTTCATACGGCCTTCCACACCTCCAGCATGCAGCAAACATTAAGTACACCCTTAGACACCTCTATGTGTGTGTGTGTGGAGGGCTTACATTGACTTCATTGTGAGGGTATATTGAGTGAGCAGTGATATTGGGGGGTTATACTGACAGTTGTCTTGATGCTGGTCATCACATCCTGAGGGGGTCTGTGTTTTCATCCTACCAGTTCACAGATTGTTCAGGATAATGGATCTAGTATGGTACTGTGTATCCAGGAATTTATGGCGGACTAGGCTCTTTCTGACCTCTGTGATGAGGAGATCAGCAGAGTGTGGGATTCAGCATTCTGTATGTTCTCAGAATTTTAAGGAGAATCTGCAGTTCAGTGCACAGTTCATTTCACTCTGTCAACACACTTGTTTCAACTCCCTGTACAGATGAGCACCAGTTGTTACCCTGCATACCATTATGAAGCAACTGAGCTTTGGTTTCCATGATTTATACAAGTTCAAGCACACTGGCATACCATGAATGTGTAAACCTCCCAGTCCAATTTCTCCCCCAAATTACAGGTATGGAGGTGCAGTCAACCTCAACAAGGAACTTCATTGGCTTTGCTGCAAGTGTGCAACTGCAGTAGATGTTAGTGCGAGACGCACACACAGTCAAGAGACACATATTCTGCCATATTTTGCAGGTGCTACCTTTAAATATTTAACCCTTCCTCTGCTGCAGGCGAGGAAACCCGCCCAGAGATACTTGCTTCTCCTATGCTACGGGTGAGTTTATCTGCCCAATGTAGCACATGCCAAAGATCAACTTTCAGTGCGCATAACTACAGAGATACAGCTACATGACGCGTTCTCCAGCAGATGTACAACATATTTCATGGTTCCTACTATAACTTTTGAGTAATAGCACCAAAATTATATAAATACTGTGGATCTATATTAAAAAAAACGCAACATACACAGACTGATTGAGCATGGGCCATTGCACAGACAATGCATACCGGGGAACCACTTGCCCATTATAACATTGATTGCATGAAGTTTCTACTCTGTACTTCTTTTACTGGTTCCCTAGGGACATTTTGAATGTTTTCAAAATATCTACCATCGATATGTCACTTAATTTTAGCACTTATCTGACAGGAAAACATAAAATACTGTTGGCTTGACTGATCCGCACCACCATGCCCGTTTGTTAAAAGTGCGCACTGTCCAAGCATGACCATGTGCAAACTTATTTGCATAATCTGTCAGCCAATCAGCATCCAAGCAGGACAAGAATGTCGCTGCCTTCCTTTCTTAAGATTTTTACCTCAGAGATAGTAAATTTTGCAAGATGAAAATGTTTAGTGGGCTGGAATAAAAAGTCAAACCAATAGGAAACCAGCATGATGACACTGAAATGTCTTCATGCTGCCACCTTTGGTCAGCAGAGCTAAAAAACCATCTTGTTGCCAGTATTTGACCTCGAATGGCCAAAGCAGGTTTGTAAATTGAAGGCTTCTCACACTGTCATATTGTAAGCATCTTGGCCACTCACAAGGACAAATATGGCAGAAGGTCTCATATTTGTTAAATGATGATTATTATATTTTCCTAAAGCCACCATCTTTCTTTCTATTCTAACTTCATTCCATCTTTCACAATTTGGGGGGCAAACTGATACAGATCTCTACATGCCAGTTGGGCCACACTCCCTGTCACCCCATCAGTTGCCACAACTGTGTACACTATAAACACTATATCGTAGCTAAATGTGCTCCCAGCCTGGACAGGATTCAGATTGGGGCAAGTAGACGTAACTGTTTATATCTCCTACAGTCAGAGCTGGTCCTCTGTGGTGGCCTCCATGGGGTAGCGAGTGCCAAAGCCAGAGACACTGCCATGGTCAAACTGATACAGTGGTGTGTGCGCCCGGAGTCTGCCTTACGCCCCAAGTCTGCCTTACGACTGACAGCACTGTTTTACCAGCACCAAGTTGCTTACATCCCCACACTGTCTGTGTGTTGTTTTGACCTCTTGAGTCATCACCCCATTGCTAAAATAGTTGGCAACAGATGCACCTGGCCAATGTCCAGTTTAATGGTCACCACTCTATACCTTGCTACAGCCTGGTCCTTTCTCTGTGTGTCCACCTGAATGGTAACCAGTGTAACGCTTGCTATGCGTGGCACACTGCAGCTGTAAATCCTTCTATTTGATATATTAGCATTTTTGAGTCTAAAAAATCCGCTATGTCAAATTTTAAAATTTGGTAAACAATATTTAACACATACAAATGTCACATTTTTGAGTTCAAAAAAATCACCTGTGTCAAATTTTAAAATTTGGTAAACAATATTTAACACATACAAATGTCACAAAATTAAGGATGAATTCGTTATCTCTGAATCTCAGTTCAAGATTTTCAAAAACTGAAATACTAAACAACCTCTGGATGCTAGCTTTATATGTGTATGTATGTGTATTGTGCTCCGTGCAAGGTCTATCATTGTACTTGCTCAGTACACATGTATATGGTTGTCACCTGTCCTATCAGACAGTGCACATTAATGATCACCAATGAAGTACACTGTAACTGTGTCCTGCAGCAAACTGGACTTTGCTAATTTAATTCAAAAGGAAACTACAGCATGCTAAAGATGCAGCATTTTCATAATTACAGACTTTTGTTGGGGTGTGCAACCAGCCAATCACACATGGTGTACCACCTGTAGCTTCATCCTTCCCATGTGTGTGTGTGTGTGTGTGTGTGTGTGTGTGTGTGTGTGTGTGTGTGTGTGTGTGTGTGTATATATAAAACAGTCTTTCCAATCACCCAGAGTACAAGAACAATTCTGCAGAAAAAAGTGACTATCAAAAGGTAGTTTTTGCTAACTACATCTTTCTTCGTGATTAATGGACCATGTCACTGTTTTAAGAATATTAAATTCTGATGTTTAGAAGTTCACTGGGTTAAAATATTTGTGACAGGTGCATCAGGTTGCACAGGTGATCACCAGGTGTCACTACTATATCAATCCTATCAGTAGAAATGTCAGCTCTGTAACATTCATAGGTCAAAACAGACAACACCACCACCACTCTCTCTCTCACAAAAAAAAAAAAGAAAAGAAAACAAATAAAAAGTATTCCATAAATTTTCTATTCATATTCAGATATTTCAGAATGTTCCTATCCTTCTAAAATCATTTTTTGTTAAACAGTTGCCTTTAATTTTCAAAAAGTTAAAACTTATACCCTATGGACCCATCAATTAGTACTGGCCCTGTCATGATGGTTTCTGCTAAAGGTGATTGGTATGGAGGGAGTCTGTATATATCAGTCATCCATACAATAATTTTTAGCATCACACCTTTATAGGTCTATGGACTACTTATCTGTGAGATTTACGTTCTCTGTCACCAGACCTTTTGGCCGACACTACCTTTTGGTGGTCATATGACATTAGCAGTACACAGACTTAACCTTTTGGTGGTCATATGACATTAGCAGTACACAGACTTAACCTTCTGGTCCCCAGATCAATAGCTTTCCTTGCTGCACAATCTGCCCAGACTGCATCAAGTCGACCTTTTACCTATCACTAATATTCTTGATCAATAAAACTACAAAGTCTAAGCATCACTACACATCCACCAATGTACTTTTGGACCTTTGTGACCTTGAAATAAGATCAAAATCGCTTGTGCAATATCATCCAAAGCAGTCAGACAGGAATATATTTACCAAATTTCACTTGAGAGGTTCATTGCATTGTCAAGTTATCACGCTGACACCCTTGTAATGACCCAAGTTGACCCCTGTGACCATGACACAGCATACAGGCTGCTCATCTTGCAGTCCTACCAAAGCTCTGCACTAGACATACTAGAGGCTTCCCACACCATATTGCATTCAAGTAGCTATTTTTATTCTTCAGTTATCATGATGAGAATGAACATGCCATAAAACTGATAATATTGGCCCTTCCGACCTTGAAAGAGGGTAAAGGTCCTTGGTCTACAATCCCAGCTAAGCAATTCATAGGGGGTTTCACACACAAAATTTGGTTGAAAACCTCTGTGTATTCTTAAATTCATGATACTGAGAGCAAGCGTGGATGGAAAAACGGACAGACAGAGGGGTTGATAAAGTTGGCCCCTGTAACCTTGAAAGATGGTTAAGGTCACTGATAAGCAATCCCCTTTCAGCTGTTCACAAGGAATAGTTCCCACAACACATTTGGTTGAGGTATAGATCCTTGCATCATCAAGTTATTGCAATGAGAATACCTGTGGACAGATGGACAGACACACAGACAGACTGCAGGGTTGTGATTGAGGAAAAGCTGTTGGGAAGGTAAATGAGGTCAGTGATTTGGGGGCCACCTAGGCACCCTACATGGTGCGGGCCAGAGCTGTGGTGGGGGCTCAGGGCACAAAGCCCCTGCAAGCTTGTGAATGTTAAGTCCTCTGGAACACGGTGACTGGCCTCTCCTGCATACATGTTTCTATAAACTCATTATTATTCTGTGGCAAGGACAGAAGAGTAACAAAATTTTGAAGCTTGGATAAATTCAGAGCTCAAATGTGATGACCAGGGGTCCAGAGGGCACAGTCCCTGAAGGACAGTTCATGCAAGGATGTAAATGACCATTGTGAGACATCAGGCACTAGCCACACTTGTCTGGCACAAAAATATTGATGGGAAAACTGTTTCTATAGTCAATAATAAGATCACACCATTCACATAATATCTTTCTAATGGAGTCTAAGCTGCGTAAAAGAGTCACCAATTTTAATAGATTGAAGGGGAAACGAGCAGAGGCAATGAGTTTTGTGAAGCAAACACGGTCTGGGCATCACCGAAAGGGTCAGAACATGGTGTGCAGAGGGTGCTGTCTGTCTGAAGGAAAAATCTGCTGGTGATGCTATCACAACCTATTGAATCCAGATGTTTTGTTTGTTCCTCCATTATGGCCACAAGTAGCCAGGTGACAATTATCACAGAAAACATCAGTGCTGGCACCTCGTCCTGCTCAGTGGGACTTGTAGCAGACAAAAGGCCTGGTTTAAAGTCCTCAAGAGATAACTTGAGGAGCAGCGTTACCTGACTATGCGTTACCTGACTATGCATTACCTGACTATGCGTTACCTGACTATGAGTTACCTGACTATGCGTTACCTGACTGTGTTACCTGACTGTGTTACCTGACTATATGTTACCTGACTGTGTTACCTGACTATGTGTCTCTCCAAACAACATACAGCAGCAGCAAAAAGAAGTAAATAATTATTCATCTCAAGTCTGCGCCTGCAGCCCCTACAATTACCTGTGTGATCTGCCTTTGTGATCTGCTTTCACAGATCACATCACCCAATTGCAAATTAGCAGTGTGTTGTTGCCTCATAGCAAACTGTGTGTGTCTTCAAAACATGAGTAAATTAAATTGCTGCAACAGTTATTCACGGTTTTTTTTTTTTTTTTCAAAAAGAAAAATATTATTCACTGTTCATTGGTTGTGGCTTTAAACAATTGAAGATTTAGCATCTGTTTCTGAATTAGTTTTGAAGATGTTCAAACATCTGAAGATTTTGCTACTTTTCCCAAATAGAAGTATGCCCCTGAAAGCTGTTGCCCTGGGCCTGTCTTATGCTCCATCATGGCCTGTACAATGACAGGCCTGTTGCCCTGGGCCTCTCTTATGCTCCATCATGGTCTGTACAATGACAGGCATGGTGACCAGCACTTGAATGTCCGCTCAATTTACAAACTACATAAAGCCAGTCTTAATCATTATGTGAATTCACAGCAAACTGACTTCTGCTGATCACAATTAATTTGTCTTCATCAGTCAAACCATCACTTGACATTGTCCTGGTTACAAGGTACAGCACAGAGACATTATGCCCTGGAGAGAAGCCAGTGAGGACTCAACAGACATCAGCTGTATTTACAGGGTGCACTGTACACTAGCTGTATTTACAGGGTGCCACCCCCCCCCCCACCCCCACACATTTCTATAAGTAACAGCCAATTGAAAAACACCATTCACAAGTTCACAAAATAAATCATTTTCTACAAGCATGGACTTGTCCTCTTCCAGTCAACCATGACAAATAATTTGTTGACAAAACTACCAATGTGATTATGTCAGATGTGGAGGGGGTTTTTTTTTGTGTGGTGTCCCGCAGAGTACATCTTTCTTCTGTCATTATCTGTGTTGGCAGAAGTGCTGCCCAGAGGACCCCCTCTTGCCATTACAATGCAAATACCTTGATGGTCACATTGCAAACTGTGTATGGTTTCTTTCCCTCTGAAATGACCTTGTCTGTGGAGCAGCTGATGATTGAGGGGCCTGTAATATGACTGCATCATTATACAGTTAGGCTCCACTGCTTTCAACAAAACTAGAAGCTTAGTTGTGAGTGACTGGGTGCATGCATTGTGGGCCTGTCACTTTGTCCACATACCAGCCTGTCACACTGCACATTCAACCTACTTCAGTTTTGTCACCACCTCCAGTCCCATTTTTTCCCCTCATTTCATAGCACATTCATAGGAACACAGTCAACACAAAGTTTCAAGTCAATATGGGGTCTGGAATGCAATCATGCCATTATTCATTTTCAATGGGAAAGATGCAAATCCTTCTGGTGACCCCTCCACACCCCTGATGTGAGAAGGAGTGGGTTGGCCCCAGGCCCTGCAGACTGAGGCTTTTTCATGGTCAACAGACCACAGCATGAGCAACGGTAACGCAATCTTGGCATCCTGCTGCCACAACCCACCAGTCCACTTAACCAGCCCCACCACACTCCCCCACCATTGGAGGACAAAATGAAGACAGATTTAGATGTAATATGTTATGTAACCCTTGTCTCTGAGACATATGAAGGTGCAATATGATGTAACCCTTGGCTCTCAGACACATAGAGCTGCAACGTGATGTAACCCTGGTCTCCCACATACAGGTGCAATATGGTGCAATCCTGGTCTCCAAAACATATCAAGGGGCAATTTCCGGGACAGATTTGCACTTCAAGCAAGAGAACTGTGACCATCTGGTACTCAGCTAGAACTCTGTGGCCAAATTTACAATATAGACAAAATTAGTCTATGGTGTGGTCCTTTAATTATTCAATTAAAAATAAATCAGCTGTTTACACATTTCTTAAGCCAAGTTCAAGAAGTGTTTGCCATGTAAATATTTTCTCTGACACAAATGTGGAAAGATCGTAAAATACCCTGTCCCTATGCCCCTCTAAGCCGATCCCACAGGGTAAAATCTCTTTATATGGGCACAATCTCTCTGCAAATCTGTATGCGTATGACAGAATAATGTGTAGGCCTATCTATGGCTTTATTCCATTGTGCAACTATCAGTGATATTGTGCCTATATAGTGAGGTTACACCACACTGTTACATTACTGTGGGGTAGCTTTAAAGTCTTCAGGATAGGGTTGGGAGCAATATAAAGGTAGAGCAGTTCTCTCTTAGTACATCTTGATTTTCTTAGACCTTAGTGTTATACCACTCTACAACATCAACCCTGAGCCCCTCCTTCTTTTGTGCCACCTGATTGCATCTTTGTGGCCCTCCTTCTCTGTATAGCTTGCGTCGTGGTCCAGAGACGTACTTGGCTCCGCCTACATTTACATATACAGGCTCTGATTGGTTGGTGACCTCACATCTTCATAATAATACCACTGCATCAATGCGGCTATGCCATATACCACTGCCCAGGCATCAATGAGGTTACACCATATCACTGTGCCAGCATCAATGAGGTCACACCATATCACTGTGCCAGCATCAATGAGGTTACACCATATCACTGTGCCAGCATCAATGAGGTCACACCATATCACTGTGCCAGCATCAATGAGGTTACACCATATCACTGTGCCAGCATCAATGAGGTTACACCATATCACTGTGCCAGCATCAATGAGGTCACACCATACCACTGTGCCTGAGTGAATCAAATGGTTTCCATGCGTGGCATCAACTAACGCAAGGTGACACAAACGGCTTGTGGTTGCAGCCAAGACAAGTGCAACATCAAGTTGTTTGATGGCAGGGAAATTGGCCAAGTAATAAACTGTAATGTTTTGTACCATGGGGTAAAAGCCAGGTGGACATGCCAGCAGCTCACCTGCCTGGTCTTTCTTATCTACCAGTTTGTCAGCCAATTTACTGCTGAAAAAGCAACATTGCTGAGAACCTTTGTTGTTTCAGTGGAAAGTTCTAAGCAGCAGGTGCACTGATGCTGGCCAGTGTCAAGGTCACACTGTCACACTCTTTATGACACCCTGGCCAGTGTTAAGGTCACAATGTCACACTCTCCAAGACACCCCGGCCAGTGTCAAGGTCATGCTTTCACACTCTCCCTGACAAGCTGGCCAGTGCCAAGGTCACACCACCACACTGTGTCAAGGTCATACTATCATACTGTCCCTGGGCACCCTGCCCACTATCAATGTCACAATGTGTCCAAGTCACAGTGTCCCGGGCACATATGGCATGTATCACTAACAGTCTCCTAGTCCAACAGGTCAGTCTGCCATGATGGCATGTATCACTAACAGTCTCCTAGTCCAACAGGTCAGTCTGCCATGATGGCATGTATCACTAACAGTCTCCTAGTCCAACAGGTCAGTCTGCCATGATGGCATGTATCACTAACGGTCTCCTAGTCCAACAGGTCAGTCTGCCATGATGGCATGTATCACTAACAGTCTCCTAGTCCAACAGGTCAGTCTGCCATGATGGCATGTATCACTAACAGTCTCCTAGTCCAACAGGTCAGTCTGCCATGATGGCATGTATCACTAACGGTCTCCTAGTCCAACAGGTCAGTCTGCCATGCTGTTGAACTTCAAAACTTTAAAGCTAATTCACCACCAAACTTTCCAAACAAATAAGCTTTACAGACAATGATGGAATTCATAGAGCATACTTTACTTCCAAAATTGATTCAGGAGGAAGTTGGTCCATATTTTGAACCTGTTTTGGAACAGGACAGGAGCAACTGGTGAGACACACGGAATCCTCAGCCATTACACAGCAACAGCCAGCAGAGAACAAGTGGCCAATGGCAGCCTGTCCATGACTTGATGGCCAAAGTGGTCTGTGGCCTTAATTGACTTAGGTGTGTGTAGGTTTGTTGCTGTTAAGTCACTACCATTAAGATGGTAATATGATGTCACTGTCTGCACACCCTGTGTACACTGGGCCACCATTGCTATAACACTGTCACTTGGCACTGTAATCCCAGTGCCCAGCATTAAGTCTAATCCAGCAAGTCAACAAGGATTTGGCCCTGAGACTGCCCACTCACTGTGCAGCCTACATTTCCGGCACAATGTCTTGTTTATAAGAATCAACAGGCAAAAGTACACGGATACAGGTAGTACATGGATACAGGAAGTAAGCGGATACAGGTGGTAAGTGTCTCAACACACTGCCGGCCTCACCCATCTGAAGACATCTGACTGTCAGTCAACTTTTGATTGAAACACACACCTCAAATTTAAAATATTTGCTCAATGTTCACATTGAGATACCACATCCATATGTTGAAAATCTGGGCCCCACATTAACAGAGTGATCGGTAGGACATGGGCTTTGTTCCACTCAGGTGAAAATACCAAAACCCCATAAACTCGAAATATATATATATATATATATATATATATATATATATATATATATTTTCTTCTTTCACTTTGAGGGCTCTATAGTACCCTTTATGTAGTGGTTTTTATATTTATTTCGTGGGAAGGAAATAGAATTTTATTTTTCTTCATGTCCCTTCTGGGGCTCCGTACACATGGGCCTCAAGCTACCCCATCAAGTCCCTGTCAGGCGTATGACCCTTAACCCTTAAATCGGCATGCAGGACTTAATTTTCTGCCCTCCAACCAGCCCTTCAATACCAAACTTCCATATATTATAGGATACACCTTTGTGATACATAATCCTTCTAATTTCTCAACATGTCAAATTAAGCATGCTTTACTATATCCTTAATGACCTCCAAAAATATGTCAAAGTCACCCAAACTTTAACAAAAATGTGATCTCTGGGCGAACACATTTATGGTGTAAATTTACAAGTTCTATCTCAATATATAATTAAAATAATGAATTTAATGTACTTTTATTACCTAGGATGCTAGTTTGGCTTAATGCCACTGGTGACGCCACCATGACTCCACATCATAAATTTTTGTCTAATATTCCTGTAATGGTATATTGATGCGTGAGCAGAAGTTCACACATAATGACCACAACAAAAATAAACCCTTTTCTGAAATGTATTATCTCTGTGACCTTGAGAAAGTAGGTCAAGGAGATCCTATTATGCAATATCGAACTTTCATACATGACACACATTTGTGGTACAGTTGGTATTGCTGGTCTTCTCATTTCTGAAAATGTACAATTTAGCTGTGCCCTTGATGACCTTGAAAATTAGGTCAAGGTTACTCAAAATTACAAAAATTAAGCAATTGGCCCAATGCATTTTTGGTGTAAATTTAGAAATTGCATCTCAGTTCACAATCAAATTAATGATTTTAATGTATTTTTAATACATATGATGCTAGTTCCACTTCGTACCACCAGTGGTACTACCATGACTCCACACATCATAGACTCTTGTCTGTATAATGTTCCTTTAATGGTATAATGATATATGTGAACAAGTTCACATGTGATGATCGTAACAATAATAATTTCCTGAAATGTACTGTCTTCTTGACTTAGAAAAGTAGGTCAACATCATCCATATTAAGCAATATAAAGTGTCTACATTTGGTGTCACTAGCCTTATTCTTTCTCAGCATATTGACTTTGATGTCTCGTCAACACCTCTTGGTTTGTGTGTCTTTTGTACAACTGCAGGCAGTACTGCCAAAGTTAAAACACATTTTCTTCTTTTACCCTGACTGACATTCCTGCCATGTTTTGTGATGATTCATGAAAAACTCTTTGAAAATGGTTTTCTCAAAATTTTCACATCTTGGCCCATATATTATGTAATACTATACATGGTGCCACCAATGCTGAACTTGAGCTAAATTTTCATAGACTTGATAACTCCTCACAGTTATACGGGGCTAACTTCAAAACTGGACTGCATCCTGTCCACAAGCAAAAGTTTAAGACAGATAGACAAGAGGGATAGTCTACACTGTGGAACCTAAGGTTAGCTGAGCTAAAAACTCAATCACTGAGCATATACCCCCGGTTCAGTGCTACAGTGGCACATGCAAGTTATAAGGCTATACTGCCAGGATACACAACTTGCCTTTGCAACTACATTTGTCTGGACATTGCAGTCTATATTCTTTGTAATTTTACCTGCAATTTAAGATCACCTACTATATGTGACCATTTTTCCTTGGCACAGAGTAATATTTAATAGTTCATACCACTATATCAATGATTATCATGTAGCCAGTCTGGCTGAAGTGACTCACACTGTATTAGCCAAACTTGCTTTTCTTCAGCCAAATGGATTCTTTATGTTTCACTCACTGTGCTGCTGTCACATACTGAAGTTAAACACGCAACAGCCACAGAGATCTACAATTTCTTTAGCAAATTTGACTAAACGATTGATTTTAAATATCTTTGGGAATGGTTCAACATTATCATCATTTTTGAATTAGTACTTAGGGTGTTAAATTTCATCACCCCATCCCTCCCCCCAAAATCAGTACATCAAAAATGATGATTTTCCAAAAAAATCATGGCAAAATTGTACAAAACAGGCAAAAGACTGACCATCATTTCCATATTCTGTGAAAGTGTACAGACCCATTTAACCCCCTCCCCCTTGTGAACTGTAAGTACCAATTCAAAAATGATGAAATTGTTGAATCATCCCTTAACCAAATTCCATTTATGGCTACTGGCTGACACCAGCCCCCTGTGCCCCACACTGTCAGGGGAGGGGCATTGGGACAGTTAGGGATAACATACAATAACTTGGAACCTACCTGGTAGGGGAAATATCATTCTACACACATGCGTCCCCTCATACTAAATTGTCCAGTGCTCTCATGTGTTGGAGGTGCATGTTGCTATTTTTTACAACCCTGTTTCTAATCTTGATATCTATGAATTCATCAATTATCAGTCACCTCTTAAGTGACAAGACAAGTTAATTTTCATGTAAATTAAGGGCAAACTTATTGTTCTTTGTTCCCAGAAGTGAATATTTTTGTGGTTTTCTTACCTCTAAGCACTAGAGAGCTACCAGACTATTTGGCACTAAGTTTTTGCATTTCATACATTTCACTGAATTTTTACTTTCACTGTTTTTGACACAATTCCTATTGAATCAATGTTTGACTGCTATTTCACTGTATTTTTATTTTCAACGATTTGTGCCATCAATAAAATAAGCAAAAATAAAACTATAGGGAAATAAAAGCAATTTACAGTGGTTGTGACCCTATGTTTTACACACTTGTATTGCATTACAGTGGTCCCCCTCTTATAAGGCCCCCCTGAAGAGAGGCCACCCCCTTTAGAAAGGCCACTTCTTCATGCAGCAAGTATGGCGTTTTCATTGTAAATTACCCCTCAAGAGAGGCCACCCCTCTTATAAGGCCACTTTTCCAGTGCATTTGGGGTGGCCTTATAACAGGGGGACCACTGTATTGTGTTTGACAGTTCCATCAAGACTTCTCCCAACACTACAACTGGCACCATTTGCCTTGGACTTGTCATTGTGGTGCTGTCTCCTGACTTCGCCAGCATTCAAGCCACGCTGACCAGTCATATAGCTCAGTCTGATTTCAATTTCCCTCTTCAATAATATTTGTCTGCCTAACATAGGTGTGAATTTCAGTATATTAGAGTGCAAGTTCAATGTCCATTATTTTCTGTCTGCCGCATACCAATGAGACTGTGTGTAAAAATGAACTAAAAATATCCAAAGTCCTGGTGTTGCCTTCACTGGTTCAGCCTCAAGTTTACACCAAGAGGATAGTGGTTATGTGGTCAGAAGATTCTGGCCTGAATTCTTTATCTGGTTTCCTCCTTATCCAATCTACAACCTCATTATCCACCTGTCTCTTTCAAAATGTCATTGTGCTCCTGCCCAGTGCCAGCCATACACCTCACATGTTGCCCTGCCAGACCTCACTTCCCTCAGAAAGCAGACCAAGTGCTGCCCCAACTGCTGCATAATTCCACACCTTGCCACCCAGACTTTTCCTTTCAGCACTGGTAATGGCAAGCACTATTTGATGAGGCCTGTCCCTGCTCTCTGGGCAATTGGTGCCCGTCTGTTTATATACTGGTGCCCACTGCCGACTCCCAAACTCCTGTTTTTCAACAGAGCATTTTCTTCCTGTTGAAACACTGCCTTCAGAATTTTAGAAGCAATCCTCAAACCCTTTGGCCAAGGTAATATGGGCTGTTCAAACTGTCAAACACCCAAATGGCTGACCTCTCCTCTGACTACACAGGGCAGGATAATCACCTGTGGCCGTATTCACAAAGAATTTGATCTGACTCTAACTTAAATCCCCAAATTAAAATCAATGTGGTTTGCGTGCCAAACTACTTAGACCTTGGCTCAATGTTTGATCAAAACTTCCAGGATGAGCCAATATATGCTCTTGGCCACAGTATAAACTTAAGGATTTACACGCTCATTTAATCAAATCAATCTTAGCTTGATCCAGTATTTAATCTTTTGATCCAGGATTAAAATCTGGATTAAATCAAGATTGTTTTTATTAGAATGAAAACTTTAATTCCAAAGTTCATATTACAGTGGGGACCATAGATTAATTAATCCTGCAAGTTTAGATCAAACATTAGGCCAACGATTTAGTAGTTCCAGGCCCAAAGGCACATTGACTTTCATTTTAGGATTAAATCCATGATCAGATTAAACGCTCTGTGAATATGGCCCCTGGATCAAATCCCATTGTTCTAACCTTTTTGACTACAGTGACCTGGCAGACGGACAGCTGTTTGACCAAACACTGGCAGCAGCAATGGTGGCCTGGTTAACTCTTTCACTGCCACATTCTCAACTGAGTCAACAGCTTTCCTCAACATGCTTTGGATGCAATGCTCCCTAAGCATGCCAAGGAAACTTGATGACCTGCACTATTCCTATGTAACTTAAGGCACGCTGGTCCTTGAAGGAAAGGTCTTTATACAAAGAACACGAAACTAGATCCCTTATTAAATTTAGAGCAGTTCATTTCATGTAGTTCGACTTTAGTCGCAGTTGGCCCTCAAAACAGCCACAGTGAAGACTCTAAAGACTGGGCATGAAGACCGGCCACAGTGAAGACTGGGCAGAGTGAAGGCTGGCCACAGTGAAGACTCTAAAGACTGGGTATGGTGAAGACCGGCCACAGTGAAGACTGGTCAGAGTGAAGGCTGGCCATGGTGAAGACTGAAGACTGGGCATGGTGAAGACTGGCCATATTGAAGACTGGTCAGAGTAAAGACTGGCCACAGTGATGACCGGCCATGGTGAAGACTGGGAAGACTGACCATGATAAACACTGGCCAAAGTGAACACTGGGCATTGTACAGACGAAGGAAGGTAGAGAGAGATGAGTGAAGTCTAGGCATTTAGGCTGCAGGCTGATCATATTTGGGCACTCGGATTAACTGATAATGTGATTAATGAGGCAAGCAAGTTGTGTATTCCTGTTATACTCCAATACACACGTCCAGCTGCCTGCAGAGCTGAAGCCTTAGCACGTGGGAAGCAAGTACACTCAAACATTTTCATCAGCTCAGCGTTCGCCCGTTGTTTATTTACTTGCGAGCATGCACATTTTATTGCAGACAAATTTCAATACTTGCGACTGGCTATTTCCATTTTGTGTTTAAAACGAGTATTTCCCTGTCAGATGGATAAAAATCTAACATCCATCTGTTTATGTCGCAATTTAAATGATAGAGTCTGAAATTCCTGCAAAAACCTACGTAACTTTGCCCGTTTGCGGCCTCAATGTTTCTCTTCAACTGCCATCATGTTTTCTACCACTGAAAAGCTCAGGGTATTTTTCTCTTTGTGTAACAAGGTCTCTAATCGGTTAAAAATAAAGAATTCCAGGCATATCCCTCCAAAGATGGCGTAAAATACGTCACTTTTTAGTCGCAGGAAGTTTCAAGGCCAGTCACTGGTTCATTTAATCAGGTGATATGCACCATCCAATTAAATGCGTCTAATTCAATGTGCTCTCAACATGTCCCCAAATTCAGACTATGAACACGACGCACGACACGTGCACATATAAACTATTGGATCTTTAACATATTTTTTACGCCATAGCTTCACAAAAAGACTTGACTGGAACAAATTGTGAACACCGAGTGAGGCAGCAGTGAAAATTTGGGACGAAAGCAAAAAAATACTGATTCGTCACCGCACAGTAATGAAGCCTCTGTGAACAGGTAGATCACTGGATGTGTTATCGCCCCAGTTGATCGCTAGATGCGGACATGACTCATTAATATTGGAGCAATTAACTAAATTTTACAGAAAAAAGAGAGACTATTCTCAGAATAAGAATATTATTGGGCTTAGTTGCCTTTATCTGTACCGAGTACACAAATGTAGAGACAGAAATAGGGTTTTTTGACAGTGGAACTTTGCGTGTGTTTGCTGGTAGTTTGCAGAAAATAATATTTAATTTTCATGTTTGGTTCCAGTTCCTATCCCAGAACCTGGTCTACTAATCAGTTGATAATTTGATGCGAGATGATACATGAATATTGAATTAAACTTGGAATGATTAAATAGCAAAAGAATGGATAACGGGTACTTATATATTCCTCATACTTGAGTCATAACATGCTACTTCCTCAAATTTCCAATCGAGGTGATCAACTATCACAAAACACCGAGTAAATTTCCTTATTTTTTCAAAATGCACTGCATGAACTCCAAAATACAAACAGCATATTGACTTGTAATAATCCTTGTTATCAAACATTGCTTACCGTTAAGAGGTCTGTTTGGTGCTTATTTTTATATACTTACATTTCAAATGAACTTCGGACAATAAATCTTCCAAGCAAATACAGTTTTCAGGTTATAATATCGCAAAACGAAAGCTCGGCTCACCCTGTTTGGTATCAAATTGTTTGTAAATTCATCAGCAATTTCAAATTTTCCACCAAGCACAACTATCTTCCATTGAATTCGAATAAAACCGCTCGAGCATGTGCAAAGGTTTTTACTTCTGGAAAGCATGTTTCCAGGGGTGTTGCTGTGTGGGCCCTACACTCACCAGTGAACACTTGTGTATTACAAAGAGGATCGGCTGGCCGCTGATAGCGATCTTGGTAATTAACTCGACCGAAGCAAAAACACCAATAAATTGGATTACAACACCTTTTATTCCAAACAAAGTTGTTTGAAGCCCAGAGACTTCCTTGCTCTCTCTCTCTAGCCTCCTTGTCCAGACTGTGAGGACTGGCCACGTAATGTTTGGCCTGCATTTTAACCTTCTGCTGCTCAAATGGCCCCAAGGCACCTGGATGTAAGTTGTCCTCTACTTCATTGTTTTACTTACAATTTTCTAGTCAACAGAAAACTTTTTTAAGAGAATTGCAGATAAGATATTATGATAGGATGCCCCAGGTGTTGACTCAGTCTCACTCTAACCACAAAGGGGTAGCCTTTTAGCAAAGTGAGCAAGATTCTCATGTTACCACACATACCATTTTTTTTTTCTTGCCCCTAAGAATATTCTACTTTCTAAGCAGTGAAGGCAAGCTGCCTGGGACTGAATTATTCACCATGTGTCCAGTAGTTGGCTCCACCAGCACTAGTACTCCACCAGCACTAGTACTACCAGTACTAGTACTCCACCTGCACTAGCACTCTACCAGTACTAGTACTACCAGTACTAGTACTCTACCAGTACCAGTCCTCTACTAGTACTAGTACTCCACCAGCACTAGTACTCCATCAGTACTAATGCTCCTGACGTGTCTGCACTACTGTCTGACAACTGTTCACCCACACTGACACACAAACTAATTGTTGAGCTGTTCCAGGTATATAAATGAAGGAGGTTTGCAATGGAATACTAGTAGTTGTCTGCCTGTAGACCACAAAGGTCAAGTTTAACCATTTCTCCCTTGATTAAACAAGTAGCCCCTGACGCTAGCCATATCCCCCGCCCACAGTAATCATGGACGGACGGACACACGGACGGTGCCCATTACCATATCCCCTCTAAGGTCTACCCACCATAAAAAAATCAAAGGGCTGGCATCAATAATTTAGAAGATATGGCCCAGACAAAATTTGTATTGTATCTTGAGCTTGCTTAATGAACTTTGTTAATTAATTAATGGAAGTAATTAGCCACAGAAAACAATGCCTATGCACACTTACTACCTAGGGTCTACACACCATAAAAAATTCAAAGGGCTAGCATTAATAGTTTAGAAGATATGGCCCGGACAAAATTTGTCTTGCTTAACAAACTTTGTTAATTAATTAATTAATGCAAGTAATTAGCCACACAAAACAATGCCTATGCACACCTACTACCTAAGGTCTACCCACAATAAAAAATTCGAAGAGGTAGCATTAATAATGTAGAAGATATGGACCGGACAAAATTTGTTTCAGATGGAAGGACAGACGGACACACGGACGGTGCCCATTACCATATACCCTCGCCCACTTCGTGGGCGTGGGATAATTAGGAATGAGTAATTAACACTGAGTCAACAACTTTCCTTGGCACAGGTTGAGCAGCATAAAGAGCCAATGCCTGGCCAGGTGGGCTGTTGATCTGGGGCACGGTATCCTGACTAGTCACGTTATCCTGACTAGTCACGTTATCCGGACTAGTCATGTTATCCTGACTAGTTCCATCAACAATTCTCATTTAACCTCTTTTCCATTACTGTTAAAATTAGTCAGAAATACTGAAGCAAACAAAATTTCATGACCAGCCAGTTTTGTCCAATTCAGGGAAAGGATCAAATAAATTCAGCTTACTCCGCACAACACACTGTTCAGTCATCTGTGACAATACCAAATAATCTTCTCAACTGATGTGAGTCTCCATGAAAGAAGCCTCATTTTTTACTTAACATACTGTAAATCTGATGAATTTTGCTAATTTTTATTTCTGCTTATTTTCCTGATAGCACCAAAGACCTAAAAATAATAAATCAAAACACAATGAAAAAGTGTTTTTAATGTAGGTTTAATAAGAACTATGCCCAACATACTGAAATCAATATTTCAGTAGTATGCAAAAACTGTGTATTTTTTTTATAGAAAATGAATACAGTTACAGTATATGGCTATGGCTCTCCCTGGAAGCATTATACGGTAAGTGTACACAACTCCCACTTGATTTCTATGATGATTTACACCAAAAACAAATGGATTACCTTTCATAATATAAGCATTTAGTCTACCTGGGATTAATAACTATGGCTCAAAGCCATAACTCCAGGTACCTGCAACATTTGCCACAATGGAAGAAATATTTTCACCCATTTTTTTCAGGACAGAGTGGTACTGTGAAGCCTGATGTGAGAGGACATCACCAGTTGCACCTAATCTTCCCAGAATTATGTCTGTTTGCCAAGACAGAAATACTTTCTTTACCAGCAAATTTGTCTAACATTTCATTTGAAAACTATTATACTTAGAAACTCCAAACTTGGCATGATCACACCTCCATACATAAAGCCATTTCTACGAAGAGGGATGACAATTTTGAAATTTATGCAAATTAGAGCCATATGAAAATTAAAATCTTGAATATCTTTGCAACTATTACAGGTGAAGGTGCCATTCCAACTTTACTTTATAGGTTCGTGCTGTAGGTACATCCAATGAACCACAAACAAAAGTTGTAGAATTTAAATTTATGCTAATTATGGGCACTTCTGAAAAGTTTAAATGTATATCTTCCAACTTATTACAGGTAGAGGTGTCACTCCAACTTCCAATTGACTGGTCTGTGCTGTAAGTGTATCCAGTCAACCACAAACAAAAGTTATACAATTTTAATTTATACCTATCATGGCGACTTGAATGATTTAAATGTTGAGTATCTATCTTCAAAACTTTTATGCATCTAGATGTGCCATTCTGACTTCACATCCTACGTTTGCCCATCATCATTTTTGTCCAGAGGATGCTACTAAAGCTACACTCTCTGGACAGCGTGTGGCCCTATCAGCCACATTGAAATGATGCAAATTTGCAGCAACAATAGAGCAAACGTGTACATATTGGTGACTGACTAGACATTCAACAGGCCATGATCTGTTTTCAGCAGTCAGCTACATGCACATGTACATCACTAGAATTTCTTTTTTTACACCCATGTCACACACAACACTTTTATGCCACCATACGGTAACCATGTTGTCATCAGTCCATGCTGTAGGATCAACAGTGATCCATAAATGAATCCAAGTTGCACCATAAAGTGTACACTGGAAAATCTTGTTTGTTTGCTGACACTTGACATTCTGTTTTGTCCATATTTTTTTGGTCTGGTATTTCCTTTTCACCAGCTGATTTTTTTTTTATGCCAAGAATCTCATTTTGCTACTTGTTTTCTTTCTGAAAGTTCATGTTTTCTGTCATGTAGTTTTTTCCAATTTTGAATTTGAATGTACAAGACAACAACTTTCCTTTGTGCGCACACAGACAGCTTATCATCCTAAACACCAACACAAAACCAGTCCTAACATACGCCGTGTGCACATTAATTTCCCGCCACCAAAGCACGGGTTTGACGCCCGTGATCACAGGGGACGTGTGGGTCACATCACTGTCACAGACAGGGCCATATGTTCATTTCTCACAAAATTAGCGGGTTTTTTTCCAGAAATTTAAGTTCACAAATGCCAAACTGGTATTCATTTAATACTTCCCAAGCCATATATGAAAAAAAAATTCATCTGCGTTTAATAAGCATTCTTTATTTTCAAAATATTAGTAATATCCCGCTTGTCCCCACAGGTACCGACCCATATCTCGCCATATCCCGCCAAGCGAGACTAGGCAATCAGGTATGCAGTTCTGACGGGAAATTAATATGCATATCTCCTATTGGGGGGAAAAAACAGACAACATTCTAAAGCACACAGCATGTGAGCTGCTGCAATATTGGGGGAAGATTTTAAAGCCACAGAATGGAGCAGAGATGGGCATTATAGACTGACTTCCTCATCTATCTATCTTATCACTGGCCAACATGTACAGCACACTTTGCTGTTGGCTGTGGCCCACTTGTGGCCTTCATATGATGTCAAATGAAGTGCCACATGACAGTAATATGTTGAAGTGCCATATAACACCACTATCTCCTTGGCCAAACCTGACTGCAGGGCCTTGTAGGTGTTTACTCTCTCTATGAAAATACACATCAAACAAATCAGTTGTAAAACCAGGTGATTAGACTGGCTACTCAGTGACTACACCTGTGTTCACACAACCAGCCCCTCTTAACAACAATCACATTTGGTGGTGACCAGGCTGCTCCGGCCTTTGATCCACATTCAATGCAGTCCCTGGCAGCCAGCACACAGGGCCATATTTCTGTAACCCTTGCCCCCTCCTGATACTGGCACACACTTTCAAGAGTCATGAAGTGTGCATTTCTTGCCTGCTGCATGGCTTTGCCATGATGATGTCTTGGTGATTTTATCAAGTCTATACACTAAGCCACTCTTTAGGTTCCCTTACATAAATTCATTTCAAATGCTCATCCTTGGTAGTTTGCACTCAAGGATCAATACTCTGTGATAACCCATAAGCCATCAGTGTACCACACAAAACCACCTTTGCTTGGCGCCTACATCTGCCCCTTAGTACAATGTGTGGACTCATAGCCACCTCGGAGCTTTTTCTACTTGCTCCTTACACGTCAAATAAGTGGCAGACACTCAGGTATTCTACAATAAAAGTATGCTCACCCGTTATCTTACAGGTAAAACTTTTTTTCCTTAACCCTTTGAATCAGAAATGCTTCAGTTCTAGCAATTTAGGTTTAAAAGTTTTTGAAGACTTAACCCCGAGGTGGGCAATGCCAATGTGCTCAGACACTGACATACCTCAGTAGCAAGCAGCCAGTACTGACTACTGTTGACAACTGTACTTCTCTCTCCTGTTGATATCTGTCAAGCATCATCTACTTTCTGCAGCACAAAACTTGCAACATGCATGGTTTCCCATGATGGCTTGGTGCAAGGCCTAGTCATGTAGAAAAAAGGGAAATTCACCAGTGCTACAGTTTATTTCATTTTAGATGATCTCTGGCTGGCATTGTGTACAGCAAATCTGGTCCACAGCCCAGCTGTGAGAGGACGACCTTCATCACCTGCCACAACGAGGCTGACACTGAGCTGGCTGCTCACCTGAGCACTCACAGTAGTCCTCAGCATTCATCATACTCCAGTCCTGGCATATACAGTACTCCTGAGCAACATACAGTATTCATGAGCACACACTGTACTCCTGAGAACTCTGTACTCCTGATCGCACACAGTACTTATGAGCACAAACTGTACTCATGAGCACCCACTGTACTCTTGTTTATGTCTGTGTGCCAACACAGACATATTTTTTTTCTATGAATTCTTTGTTTCTTTCTTTCTTTCTTTACAGGCAAATTTGTCTGACATTTCATTTGAAAATATTACACGTAGAAACTCCAAACTTGGCATAATTACACTTCTATAGATGAAGTATCGCCTTTTTATAATGACAGGTCATGCTTTTCAAAATTATGCAAATAAGGGCTAATTGAAGTTTTATATCTTCAATATCTTATATACTATAGTAGATGTGGTTCCATGTGCATAGGAGTTCAATCATAGCATGGCAAAGGTCATCTCAAATGTCAAGGTCATGTCAAGGTCAAAAGTCAATTTTAGGCCAAAATCTCATTTTTGAGGTCAAGGTTCACTTCACGTGTAGAGGTCATCTCAAGGTCAAAGGTCATTTCAAGGTCAAGGGCCACTTTGGATGGTGGCTTTCTTCTGGCCAGAACTTGGTCAATTTTTATTTAATGTTGATCATGTTGGGTTCAAATTGTAGCTACTGTAACACTCCACATTTTTAAACTTACATGTAACCTCAAAAGGGCAAAGGTCAATGTCATTTGGCCCTTTGAAAGTTTCATCTTGCCATAGCTTGGTCAATTTTCATCCGATTTGGTTCATGTTGGGCTTACATATTGTGGGTATTGTAACACTGTGCAATTTACATGTGACCTGTAAAGGTCAAAAGTCAAGGTCATTTGGACTTTGAAACTTTCATCCAGCCATAGGCCTAATGTAATGTTAAGTACCAAAGGATAAAAGCTGTAGCATTTAATATTTATAACTTTTGAAGGCACACAGACAGATTTGCTTCAAAGCAAATCTTCTTTTCTAGTTGATTATGTTTTACTGCTCACAATTCTCATCATGCTGGCTGCACACAGGCTGGTATCAGACAGGTGCCTACTTGAAGCACACTGTAGGGAGAGCTTCTCAGTCTCTGATGTACAGAATTCTATACAACAGAAAGGAAAGATTGTATCCAGGTCACTTGTATTTTTCATAAGCATTTCTTGGGTTCAAGTGATGATTGAAAACAGATAGCAACACTATTTTGTGAAGAACATTACCAGGATTGTATCCAGGTCACTTGTATTTTTCATAAGCATTTCTTGGGTTCAAGTGATGATTGAAAACAGATAGCAACACTATTTTGTGAAGAACATTACCAAGTGCCTGGCAGTCAAGACAGAACGGGGACTCACTGACTTACTGTAAGTCCTAGCAAACAGCAATGTTACAATCACTGTCTTCAAGTCACCCACAGAACACTTATTCAAGTCATTTTGACTTGTTCAGCTTGCTGTACTGTTTGAGTTTCCATTGTGTTGTCCGACTGCCAGGCTGCCACCCTACCAGTCATAACACTGCACACAAGCCACACCTTCTCCCAGTCACAACACTGCACACAAGCCACACCTTCTACCAGTCACAACAATGTACACAAGCCACACCTTCTACCAGTCACAACACTCCACACAAGCCACACCTAAGTTCTACCAGTCACAACACTCCACACAAGCCACACCTTCTACCAGTCACAACACTCCACACAAGCCACACCTATCCACAAACAAGTCTTTCAAGCAATTTAATGAACTTTTCTATTGTTTCAGACCATACCTTAACTTCCACGAATATGGACCTTCTATACAAACTGATGACTTACTGTTTTGGAAGTACTACTTTTGAAGACCAGAAATGACGGCCTGAAATTTTGTAATGTTCCTTACATTTTTATCACAAAATTTGAAATTTATGAAGGCAAGAAGGGGATTCGAACTGCTACGGTTTTTCCTGACCTGCCTGCCTGTCGTGGGATCTCCTAGACACTCGTCTAACATGGCTGACAGGTAGAATTGACGGTTCTGCTTGTGTTTAACATGTTGGATGCACTACATATTGCTCGCGGATGGATTCAGTGGTGCTTGTAAACAGGATGATATTACGCATTGCCACATGTGAGTTAATTGGCAATCAAAAATAGTTCTATGTGGCACCTTTGTAAATTTCCATCAAAATGTTTGTATGCATTGTACAAATACGATAAGTCGGATGTTAATTTAGATCAAACAATAGAAATGTTCATTAAGATAGGTAAGGAACTTGGTGCACGTCCATAGGCGTTTTGCTGAAGCTGCTCGCTGAATCAAAGGACACGTGAGGCGCAGCCTCGCGTGTCCTTTGATTTATCTCGCAGGTCCAGCAAAACGCATACATGGACCTGCACCGCGTTCCTTGCCTAACACATACTGCACCCATTCAAACAGTTTGACTTGGTATGCAGGGTGTAGAGGGCCAGTGCTTGCACACAACTCATACTGACAAAGGCATACATGTTCGTAGGCCCAGCCTCATTAATTAGGCCACAGTTCAAATGCAAGCTATGCAGTCAACAACCTTTGAGAAGTCTCACTTGATAAAAACATTGTGATTTTGTCCAATTATATGACAAACAGTTATATTCCACGGGTGAAATAGCAAGTTTCTGTTGATCATAAAACAGACACGATGAAAGCCTGGAAATACCCAGAGGCAAGGCACCTTGTTGAAAAGACATTCTTCACAGCAGCCTACCATCACATCCCACGTCTTACCTTAAGCATCCACAAATAATCACTGGGGATGAAATCAGGATAAAAAGTTTCATGCATTTGATATGATAACACACAGCAAAGCTGGGTTGCTTGTCAAAGTGCCAGCAGCTCAGAGGTTGCTAATTAGCAGTTACCAAAAGGCTCCTGGGCAAAAAATACCTACCTATGCTGCTGAAAAAAAGGCCATCAAAACAAGCCCCTGTTGCACCAACTTTCGTTTCATGTGTATTTAGGTGCCTGATTGTGGGGGCCATCAAGACGATTCCTCTCACTTCTGCCCTATTGCCAGACTCTTTATCACCTCCACATGCAATACTTTGGCACAAAATACACCACACAGTACTAGTTGTCAAAACTAGACATAAACATTTGACAGGTGTGCTACACTGCTGGCTAGCCTGCTAGCAGACTTACAAGAGAGCTCAACAGGCTAAAGGCACATTTCAGGCTAGCACATCAGCCAAAGTGGTTGATGAAAAATACTGTAGCAAAATAACATGGATAATAAGTTGTACTTTCTTGACAGTCATTAAAATGGGCCAGTTTGATATTTTGGGACTGAGAGTATAAAATGGCTTGGTGAATGCCATGGTCAGTACCAGGTGGAAGGCATACTAGTCCAGGAGAGCAGTGGGGGCATGAAGGCCCTGGAGGCAGCCAACTGGTGACAGTGAACGGCATGTGCCTACATAAAAGAGCACAATGATGGGAGGCTATGTGCCATAGGTAGCAACAAGAGGACCTTTAGTCTGCTGTGGACAGTCAGCCTAACAGATGGTCTTCCCACTGGTCACTTGGGCAGCTCTTCAGTGGATGCTAGCACATCACACAGAAATATTGCAGGTAAGAACACTTTACAACAATCAAATTAGAAAATGCTAGTTTTTGTTGAATATTATATTGTGGGTTCTACAATTTTCATTTGAAACCATAAAAACTAATATACTCTATGAAAGAAGACATCTTGATAAATGTGAAGCTGGCAACAGATCTTTTGTAGCTGTTCAGTCATTAGATCTTAATCAGTTTTTTAATTACAATTAAATTTTTCATATTTTGAGTATAAAAAAAATATCTCAAACACATTTCCAGATAAACATTCGGTTTTGATCAAAACAGACAGATCACATTGTTGGCTGCAAAAATTGTATCTCAAATTTTTCATAAAGGTTTAGTTCAAATTTTAAAGCTTTTTAAATTTTAATCAAAATTTAAATTTTTTTTCAACAAAATTTCATTGATCTATAAAAAATTTCCTAAGCAATTTTTTAAAATAAAATCTGAGCTACGTTTTTTTATACACAGGTGCTAGCTTTAATTTGATATTACAAGCTAACTTCTACATTAAATTTTGAACATGCTATTTTTTATTTAATGTAAATTTTGCAAATTTCAATTAGAATTCAATTGAAATAACTGTTATGGTTAAATCTGAAATTCAATAGTGAATTTAATTAAACAAATTTTTCCTTTCAGAAAAATAAGACAAACATCACAATACACTAATAACCTACCGATCTCTCTTCAGGGATTGCTATGACAAGAAAAAAAAAAAAAACTTAAATTTTGGACTGTTTATAGTTTGCATTCAGATTTGTCACATAAGCTGCCATATAATAATATCTCCGTCAAAAACTATTATTTGCACAGATGTGAAGAAGAGAATGGACCAGGACCGGAGCATTGTTACTGCTGGTGGTTGAGATATGCATAACCCAGAAGAAGCCTGGCCAACTGCTGTCACCTTTATCTACAGCTCCAGTGGCTGGCTACAGCTTCAGTCCGGGCTCAGGGCACACACCCTCACTGGCAAGGCTGTAGCAGGTTCCCCCAAATGCAAAATGCATGAGGCAACCACTACATTGTCAATGTAACAGGCGCCATCCCTCTCCAGCAGGTGTGGGCTCACTCACACAGTTTCTATTTATACTCTGTCACAATGCAATTACCTTCAAACAGTGAGCAGCCCAACCAACTATGCCAAAAAAAAGTCCGCAATAATTGGCAATAAATACAATTTCACTTTGGAGAATCAAATCAATGCAAGCCACTGTGCCATGGTAATGCATCAAAGTGCAGTCTTATCTGCTGCCCTGTGCTTCCAACTGCCATTGTCTCTATGCTTTTGTTTACAACTGCCATTGTCTCTATGCTTTTGTTTACAACTGCCATTGTCTGCTAGCCTTTGCTTACAACTGCCATTGTCTGCTAGCCTTTGCTTACACCTGCCAGTGTCTCCTTGCCTTTGCTTACACCTGCCATTGTCTGCTTGCATTTGCTTACACCTGGCACTGTCTGGTAGTCATTGCTTGCAAGTGGAACTGTCTGCTGGTCATACAACCATCATCTCCCAGGATGACGGGTTGAGGGTTACTTTGCTTTAAAAAAAGGTTAAGAGGCTCCTCAAGAGGTTTGACTGATGCACTCCTCATTCGACCCCCCCCCCCCCCCTTTCCCGGGAGGGAGGCAAGAGGTGGTATTCTACATTTCCATATGAAAATGCATACTTTTTAATGCATTTTCATAGAAAATAGTCAGGAAATTCTTCAGGATTTTCAGTTTTTAATCTTCACCTAAAAAAATCCCAAAATTTTTCTCACCTTGAAAAAAAAAGGGGGAGTCAATAGTCAGACCTCACATCATAAAATGTGGGCTGAAAACTCTGCATTGCCTGTAAAATAAGGGATTATTCCTACAGTGCCTACACACACCAACCATTACACAGGGATAACCCCAGCCCAGCCCCACCCCACCCCTCAGGCAGGGGGCACTATCTGCAATCTTGTGTATGCCTGCGACTAAAGCCTTTACTTTTAGACCACCTTTACACATATTTTGCCTCTTTTATGGCCATACCTGTTGTGCAAGCTGTTGTGTCCTCACTGTACCAAGAGTACACATTCAGTTTATCTGCTATATATCCTGAGATGCACAAGGTCATCAATTTTGTCCAATTGCAGAACTGGCTGTGCACTGCCATTTCAAAGTGATTCTCTCGGTGACACCTCAAAATGGCAGTGGATTCAAGAAACGAGAAGCCAATCAGCAGAATGCCCAGGCTGCAGACCTGTCCACAGAGGTGGAAACTGTGGTTAATCACAATGCTCAGGCACTCATAGTGTCTGTGTTATCATTGACCATGGCTGTGGTTTTCCATGTACTATGCTTCAATGCATTCCAGGCAAATTACACATTTCCAGTATTTTTGTATGCACCCAGAAACGGTGCATAGCTGAGACATGAAGTAAACATACTTCCTCCTTTCCCAATAAACTCTGACAAGCTTCACATTGCTCTACAGCCACTAAGAGAACAGTAAGTATTCTTGTCTGCAAGTTCATATTAAACATGGCCTGGAAATGAACCAGGTACACCATGTGAAACGTTAAACGAGGCACAAAATGCACGACTAATTATTCCCAATGTGACAGTCTGAGCCACCATTGATAGCAAAGACCCAATCTATAAAGTGCATTTCTGAAACAAAAAAAAAGCACTTTGGAAACTGGGCGTCTTTTGCCAAGACAGAAGTATAGCCATGCAGGAGGTGTCAGTGGTAGTAAGGAGCATTAATGCCTCTCCCAACCAGTTGGGCACCAGCACTGTGTTCCTTGATGCAGTGCACATTGGCATTCCATCCTGCCCACATAATGAGATGTGTGGTTATTTGACTGGGGATCATTGAGTGCTTTCTTTATCAGCTGCTCCGTAATGCACTTGTCATTGTCTGTGCTGATGAGCCTACCACATGATGTATATATATCATTCCCCAACCAAAGCAATGTGTTTGGGAAAGGGGAAGCTTCAGAAATAATAGGTTCAGTATTATTCTTCCCAATGGCCGGCACCTTTTCTTAAAGCCTCCTTGCCAATTCACTCTACAAATAAAATCACTCCTCTCATCGAAGGGAATTTCAGAATGACACATTTTCAAACTTCCACATTTCATTGTGATGTTTCATCCACCAAAATTACATTTTATATGATTCTGATTTTGTAGCACATACATGTACACCATGGAGGCACAAAGGCAAGGAATGCACACACATAAATCTGTGCTCGGCAGCCACAGTGGCAGCAAAAGCAGAGGTCTGTGAATGCACTCAGTCAGCCCCGGTGCCCATCTGTCTACACCTGCCTGGATACTCTGCCTCTTAGGTCAGGCAGCATAAGGCCACATAAAAAATATCCCAGTTTATCATCTTTGGTTGTCCAGAAAAGTGATTAGGGAGGGAGGGTTTGTTTTTTTTTTTCACCATTCCCTTCCCTGCAAATGATTTACTTTCTGCAAGTCCCCATTGCCCATACAGGTCATTTCTACATTCATAATGTCACAAGGATGCTGTAATATAGTTCTCTTGATCGGTACTAGCACCCCTAACCACTCAAGGCATTAATTGAAGTTTTGCCAGCAATTTGTTTCCCAAATATTTACAAAAAATTGGTGTGGCACAAAAAAAAACAAAAAACAAAAAAAAAAAAAAACACATGCAGGCACTGATGATAAACCAGGATATGTTTTTATGTAGCCTAACTGCCAGCCACCTAGGGCTTCCACAAATGCCTTTTATTGTAAATAGGTGTGGGTCATTGGCACTCATTATGACACCAAGCTGCTGGGCCTATCTCCTGCCTTCTCATAGCCTCCAATTCAAACTCAATCTCCTGCGGTTGCCCATATGAATTGAAAATATGATTTAGGAGGCAATAAAGCCGGCCCTCTGTCTCTATCATCATCAGCTGATCCTCTCATTGTGCTTCTCTTATGTACAATATCACTCAGTTTACACAGTCATAATGACCCGCCGATTAAGTGATACCAAACTCAAATATGGCTCACATATTAATGTTAGCACTGTAACTTCACTGCTCCCCTGATTACTACGCCTACATTTATTGCCTACATTTATTCATCAGTTTATACCATCTGTCTGCTAACATTTCTCAGTCTACCACTGTCAGTCTGTTTGTCTGATAACCAGTATCAAATATTAACTCTGTATTTTTGTGACGGCATTTTAACCCTTTTGCTATATGGGGCTACATGCATAGGGTGGGATTAAGTGACAGTATGTGTGTGCCAGACAAAACACCACAGTGAATCCATTCACTCTCCTCCCAGTCAACCCTACAATGTGGTACTCAATGCTTAGCCCAGACTTATGCCAACTAACCTTAATCACTTGTATTAATGGTTCAATTGCCTGTACATTGACAGAAATCCAGATGAGACCAGGTGGTGGTTTGCCCTAATGTTGTTTTAAACCAGAGCTGATCATCCCAATACCCTCCTTACATCTCTGTTTTTGCTTCAAAATGCCCACCATCAGTCTCCCCCCAAATAAATCCAAACACAAGGCACATGGGCCTGACACTCTGCTATCAGATAGTAATCACAAACTACAGAACTGCAACAGTCCTGTCATCAGCAGACCTCCAAAGGCTGAAGTGATCTTGTGACCTTCAAATTAATAGCAAAGTGACCTATCTTCAACACCATCATCAAGGGTTTGCAACAAAATGTCTTCTCACACACTTCTGGAGTCACAATTTCTTAAATGATAGGCAAGAGGATCCACTATTACCAAGGTATAAGCCAACATGTCACTTTGGCCTTTCAAGCTCACTCAAGCTCAAAATCAATGATACCAAAAGAACTGCACAGATACTTTCCTCTTAGTGTTTAAGGGTACCCATGGTTCTAGGATCCACCATTTCCAGCACATGAGCCAATGTGTCAGTTCTAGTTTTAAAGTCAAAATTAACGACCTAATTGGCCATGCAGTAGTGTCTGACATACAACTGCAGCTTATGACAGTTATATTAAAGGAAGAGATGTTTTTGCCTATTTGCCAACTGGATCAGCCAAGTCTTTGACATCCATTGCACTGCTGATTGGGGCATTGTCGCTGGATGTACTGCCAGGGCTTGATCAAAATGCCACTGTGGTCACCCTGCCTTGGCTGAGGCCACTTTATATGCCTTCTGTACCTTGTTTTGTGGCATTTCATATTGAGACCAAAAAATCTGTCACTTTTCAACCAAGTTTGTCATTTGATTAAAACACAACCTACATAATATTGTAGCTTTTTCTCTTGCATTATTCTGTGCGAAAGAAAATATTTTAACATCCTGCAGGCTGCTGTTTTTTCATGTCCATAGCTGAACCACTGTGAAACAACAGTCTCCCCTCATTGTCAAGCCACAAACCATACAGAATTCTTTGGAAGATGGTATCAATACAATCCTTCTAACAGTTTGAAGTGGGGAATCCATCTCAAAACTACCCACATATGCATCCAAGTTAGTTTAGTACCATGTAACACTTTCCACATCTCAGTGGATCGAATGTGTTGATCAAAACACGATGCAACCTCTGATGGCCCACAGGACAGCCCTACAGGTGGCGCCCCCCTCTGTCTGAAGTGTAGGGAGTTGGGTGAAGCTCATTGGTTGTTGGCTTTGCTGGCTTACCAATCGTCCCAATCATATCTTGTTATTTTCATAAATTGTGATTGTGAACGAGTCTGCAGCCAGTCTAGTAAACTGTGTAGTTACATTTCAAATTTTTATCAAAATAATGAATTTAATGTGTTTTGATACCTGTAATGTTAGCTATAATGAATGTCACCTAGACTCCAGATGTCAAAGACTTCTGTTCTAATAACGTTGCTGTAATGGTCTATGGACCATGTTGACAAGTTAAGATATCATAACTATCAAAAACAAAATCATTTACTCAAATGCTTCCCCTTCATAAGCTTGAAAAGTTTATGGATGGGCAGAGTGGAAGATGGTCACATTGAAGGGCAGATGGACATTAGTGATGACATTAGCTCCGCATCCTAAGGTCAGCAGAGCCCCCCCCCCCCCCCCAAACCCCGACAAAGCTCATACAACTTCCATGCTGTCATCTTGCATTTATCAAGCATGTTACAAATATTGATTTAAGAATGTCGTTTACATACATCCCCTCAAAAAGATGCCTTTGAAACTGAACAATGCAGAGGGAATACAGACTGTTGCTGGTGGGTGCTGGCTGCATGCACAATATTAAGCCTGCAATATTGGAATGAGGCTCCTTGTATCACCTTTCCCTGCTCAGGCCCAATGACACATGCATTGTTCCTGTTGCTTAGACAGACAAATAACATTGAGAGCAAGATGAGTCATCGTGTAACTTGGAGCAAGTCAATTCAACACACTCACTCCTTGATGCACATTGTTTTCAATATCTTCTCTACCTTCTCCTCTCACAACACAAAATTCCAACCAGCATCAATCTGTTATTTCCTGCATCTGTGTGTTTGCAGCCTTCCTCCTCTAAGGTACAGTGCCCATAACCAGGGCTGTCACATGTCAATGCACTACACAATCTTCATGCAAGAGGCAGCTGCTTGTCAAAGCTGTCCTTAACTCATTCCATACCAGTCCCAGATTTTTCCATATATATTTACCTAGATTTAAGACCACAATTGCTTGTTTAAATTCTTCATGAAAAGAACTTTCATTCAAGTACCAACGTGCCTATAGTCTTAAGTCAGTGGTTCTGGCACTGCCTGGCAAGTCATGCTGTAGCTGCTGCTAGGGCAGATGCAGCATGACTTGCCAGGCAGTGCCAGAACCACTGACCAAGACCTGTGGCCATAGTATGGAATGAGTTAAGTGGCAGTTATGAGAACTGAGTCTGGTGTGATGGCCTCAAAATCATTCATTCAATTCATTCATCCATTCATTCATTTGATTATTTATTCATTTATTAGCTCAGCTGACTGAAAAGTCAGTTGAGCCAATAAATAATTAAACAAGAGGCCCAAGGGATATGATGCTTTGGTGGCACCCTGGCTATATTGCACCTCTTCATTTCAACATTGGGCGTCTTCGGGTGGCTTCTGAACATATTTAGCTCATGTAAATTTAGTGTATAAAATGTCCACCAGATGGCACTTTGCTCCACATGTTATCATCTTTAGCTTATTTGTGCAATTCCTGTGATGGATATTGTTGCATGTGCCAAGACAATGAGTGAGTCCGTAACTTTATGTCCTCAGTGACCTTGGGATAGAGGATCACGGTCACCCAAATTATGTGATAAACAAGGGCCCATAGGCCTGGTGCTGTGCTGACAGTGCCATTGATGTCTAAGCTACACCCTGCCATTACAAAATCAGCTCATTCAACTTCCAAGGCATGGTGACCTCACAAAATAGCTCAAGGTCACTCATATTATAACAACTCTAGCTTTGGGCATTGTCTATATATCCTTTAATGTTGGCAAGTCTAATGCAATTACTTTTCAAGCTATGGAATTTTGTATCTTAAAACACATTTTGGCTCATATTTTCAATCAAATTACAGGTGGCGCTACTAGTATCATTGGCAACTTAGTTTTTGACCTCCCCTATAATCCCAATGAATTTGATGAAAATCTTTTAAAAATTAAAGATGCTAGAGTGTTCACAAAATTTTCATATTTTGATCGCTATATTGCATAAAATTGTAGGTGGCGCCACCAATATTAAAATGAACCTAGATTTTCATACACCCTGCAAGTCCACAAAGTTATAATGGTCTAACTTGAAAACTCTGAACGGTACTGCGGTCACAAGATTTTCACATTTTGACTTGTATATTACATAATACTATAGGTGGCGCCACCAACATTAATGTCCATAAAGATTTTCATATATGTACTTTTAAACTCCTAAAAGTTACATGGGCCTATCTCAAAAATTGTGGTGTACAGACCATACACAAGATGACCCCTATATTCAAACTGGGCATTTAACCTTGACTTTCAAGTTGGATTTAAAAAATGTTACTGTTCAAAATATATGCCCCACATCCAGCTTTCCATATACAGTTTGTTCGTTCAAATTGGGTAATAACTTTTGGAGTTATTGGCAAAAAATCAAATAAACTTGGACAAGCCCCTACCTCCACAATTACTGGGTCACAGTTACCCAAAAAGTAGGTCCCAAGGTACTGCAGTTTAAGCTTTGGGATAAAAATTGAGCGAGTTATGGCTAGAAGAAAACCACCATCGAAAGTGGCCTTTGACCTTGAGATGACCTCTCCCTGAAGTGAACCTTGACCTCAAAAAATGACATTTTGGCTTAAAATTGACCTTTAACCTTGACATGACCTTTGACCTTGACATGACCTTGACATTTGAGATGACCTTTACCTTGCTATGATCAAACTCCTATACACTCAGACCCACATTTACTACAGTATATAAGATATTGAAGATTTAAAACTTTAATTAGCCCTCATTTGCATAATTTTGAAAAGCATGAGCTCTCATGATAAAAGGCCAGACTTCATTAATAGAAGTATAATTGTGCCAAGTTTGGAGTTTCTAAGTGTAATACTTTTCAAATGAAATGTCGGACAAACTTGCCTGTAAAGAAAGAAAGGAAGAAGAAAGAAAGAAAGAAAGAAAGAAAGAAAGAATGAAAGAAAGAAAGAAAGAAAGAAAGAAAGAAAGAAAGAAAGAAAGAAAGAAAGAAAGAAAGAAAGAAAGAAAGAAAGAAAGAAAGAAAGAAAGAAAAAGAAAGAAAGAAAGAAAGAATTCCCAGAAAAACAATATGTCTGTGTTGGCACACAGACATAAATATATATCCACTGACAACTGTTAAACTCAAAGGTCAAGATCACAGGTTAGCAGTGGTAATAGGGTCTCAAATGTTCCAACAAAATATGTCAGCCGACATTAATTATCAGTCAAGACCACCAGCATGAAAAACAGCAATATTGTGACCCCAGGTGACCTCCACAGGACTGGGTCCCTGCAAATACACACATAGCACACAGCAAGAGCCATCATAGCATGGCCACACACCTGGGCTGAGCACAGAGTCAAGCTGCTGCTGACAGTCCAGTCAACATGTGGGCAACACAGCAACAAGGAAGGATGGGTAGACACAGTGACACTTTTACACTCAAACCTTGCAGAATGTGTTGGCTCACAGCCTGGCTGTGTGTGCAGAGATGTGTGGTTTTAACATGAGACACTGGATCAGCAGACAAGACAATGGTGGGTGAGGCAGCCCAGTGCAGCACTGTCACCCAACACCAGCCAGCAGCACAGTGGTGTAACATGGTCCATGTATGCAACACACCAGTGTCACCATAACAACATGGCAGCCTACACCACCTGCATGCCACAGGTGTCAGCACTGACACAGGACCCTCTGTACCACTCTCACATCAATATAATAACAACAGAAATGACAGTCTTTACATTACCCACACATAACTAGTCATAATGGAGACAGATCAGTCTACACACTCACTATAATAGAGACAGATCAGTCTACACATTTGCTATAATAGAGACAGAACAGTCTACAAACTCCATACAGCACTACTGTCATAATGGACAGATCAGTCTACACATTCTCCATACAGCACTTGTGCCATAACAGAGAGAGATTAGTCTACACATCCTCCATGTAATGGAGACAAATCAGTCTACACATTCTCCATCAATGTAATGGAGACAAATCAGTCTACAGATTCTCCATGTAATGGAGACAGATCAGTCTACACATTCTCCATACAGCACTTGTGCCATAACAGACAAATCAGTCTACACATTCTCCATGTAATGGAGACAGATCAAGATCAGTCCACACATTCTCCACAGAGCACTTGTGTAATAATGGAGACATGTCAGTCCACACATTCTCCACAGAGCACTTGTGTAATAATGGAGACATGTCAGTCCACACGTTCTCCATAGAGCACTTGTGTCATAATGGAGACATGTCAGTCCACACATTCTCCATAAAGCACTTGTGTCATAATGGAGACATGTCAGTCCACACATTCTCCATAGAGCACTTGTAATCCACTGCAATATTCAACTACAGCACCTGATACCAAACCAGTGCCTAACACGTTACACCAGGACTCTACCTCCCCCTTATACACCAACCTTATGCTGATCAACATATTGGATTTCACCACATTTCACAAACAAGTGCAATAGGTTTATTGCAGAGGGCTGGATTGAAATAGAGTTTTTCAATTTGCTAAAAGGATGGTGTGAGGTTGAGTTGGCAGGAAGCCTAGTGTACAGCTCTGGTGCTCACACAGCCAGTCCGGCCAGCAACTCAAATGCCATCAGTCACCGCTGAGTGTTTAATGTTACAAATACTACAATATAAACAGTACAAGGAATTCAATTTGTTATTTCACTGAAAGGTAAACAATATGATTAAGTGCTGACTCACAGAGTGTAAAGTGAAATGAACAGGGGGCAGAGTGCAAGAAAAACAACACCACCATCCATGAACATTTTCTTTTGAGATTTGAGAGAGCCTGTAATATAATACGGAATTAATGATCCATCTTCATGAGGTTTTTATGATGGAATGGAATATGCAAACCAACCACCTTGACTGTACTCAATGAACCCACTGTGAATGCTGAGGAAATCTGCTGGAAAGTAAACATGACAAAAGGAACAGCAGCTCTCCTGAAGCCCGCCAAGCAGGGAGGGAAGTGTATGGCAGTCAATGCCAGCCCGACTGCTGTCACGGAAGCAACCTGGCATTATTGCAATGCCTTGTTTATATGTTAAAATGGACAAATTTTCACAAGAGACATGGCTGCAGCCATGATTCTCTCTCCTATTTGGACCAATGACACATGTGGGCAGTGAGCGTGATGTGGGGGATGACTCATGTAGCACTGATGCTATCTGTACAGTGAGCAGAAAGACAAAAGGGACAAGTGCCACAAAATGTGGCAAAAACAAGCACCAACCACCACACCACTTTCTTCTTTAGGTGGTTGTTCTTCAACCTATAGGAATTGTCTCTACAAGTCAATCAATGGCCAATACTAAGAGGCAGGCAGGCCAGACATGAGGCCCAGCCACAGTGGACCTTGGTGAAGAACACCTTTCTGTCACAAGCACGGCTCCCCAACAAAACTCACAAACTTGTCAATTAAACTGAGCTGTTTCTGTCATCATTTCTTCCACAGCTTTTTTCATACCAGTGCATCAAAAGGTGTACTTGTGTCCTGGAGTACATCACAGCTACCTGTACACGTTCATGTCACCTTGTACTTTTATTCTATGCTTAAAAAAAAAATGCCCCAGCTAGAACCTGAATTGCTTGCACTTTCATTCTATGATACTGGTCCTTAACCTGCTCAGGAAAGCAAATATGGAAAGCTCTTGTGGTGTGTGTGAGGATCAGCCTCTGCTTTGTGATGGCTCTGTCAGTATTCTCTGCTATGCGGTACACATTGTGTATGGCTGTGATGTTTGTGAGCAGTCTCACCACAGCTCTTCAATAGGAGGTACACTGGAGTCACATTAACCAGGATCCTGTGCTATCACCAGGCTGCAGCAAGGAACTTGACAACAAGGAGGGCACATTCATGTATTAAGCTGGGCTAAATAAGCTTCTATGGTAAAAGTAACAACTCAAGAAAGCAAAAATACCCATTCAAAAAGTTTCAAAACAAAACAAACAAAAATTGCTACATTTATTTAGAAAATTTCATTTCCTTGATTGAAATAGTGTTATTTCTTAGATGGTTAAGTAACATAACTGGTACAAGTGATCTCATCATGGTGGAGGCATAGTTCTGTTGCCTAGCGGGTAAAATCTATTGTTCTGACCCTTTCCTTCAGGCACTTTATTTTTTTATGTTCTTCACGCCAAAATGTTTATTTCTACCCATAGGGATTTTTTTCTCTTTTATTGTGTTTTAAGAATCAATTAATTTTATACCAAAAGAAGCTGCATTTAAGGCTTACACAGTAGTGCACTGGGCACCTACTGGCACCTTGAAGAACTTGCAGTAAAATGACCATGGCAACCATTGGGATTATAAGGAGTTAAATCCACACACTTTTGGACCTTTATCTTCATACATTTGAAAAGATTGAGTAAAGTTTTATGTGGGGAGCATTAAAACTGGACTATATACAATGAATCAGAAATTTTGAACCTATGATGAAGCTTTCACACATTTAGTTTGTAGGAACCCTATTTTCACTCATCACAGCGTTTTTCTTCCGTATTCTTTGTAAAATTATGCTGCAAATCACTGCAAACTTTATGTATTTAATATTTAATACAAAGAGAAACTTAACAAACCTAATTCTGTAAGCCCATGTACCGTTTGAACACTATCAAGTCCGATATTCTAAAAACAAAGTCCTATTCTGTACCATTCACTGAAAAACTGCATAGTTCTTAATCATAATAGCAAATTAATTTATAACAGGAACAAATCATATTCATAAAATTTGAACATGTATGAAACATTTTTGTCTACAGGATTGTTAAGTTTACACTTTACATGATATTTATGTCCATCTGCAGAGTTCTTTTAAATATAAGAGGTATCATTCAAAGTCCTGAAAAGGCCTACTTGTTAACAATCATCAATGAAAATAAGAGGCCAATAAGCCTAATGCTCTGCTGGCACCATGGCTATATTGCACCTACATCTTCATTTTAAAGCATTAACGTAGCGAGATACAAATCACCCGAAATTTCGGCCAAAAAAATGTTTTTTGATCTTTGTATGGATGAATATCTTATGTACCTGTCATATAAAAATTAAATTTCTTGCAAAACAGAGAAAAACGGGGGTATTTAGTAGAGCTTCTTGCTGAGCATTGACAGTCACGCCGACCATGTTTGTTGTTAGTGTGAAGGTGATGGGCTTGAGAAAGTGGTCACATGACCGGTAGTGGCAACAGTACGTATAAAACTGGCCACTGCTGTGTCCGCTCTAGCAATGACGCTGATGTATTAGGGCCGTGGTTCCCAAACCATATGGTCATACATTTTATGCACTAGGTCGCTCTTATTACATGTACTTTTTTTGTTTTTTTGTTTTGTTTTTTCTTTATGCTATCTTGAGTTTTTAATATTTCATCCGAAGAAAAGTGTTGAAGACAGGTCTTACAGTCAGCCGAGATCATGACATGACTGCACGTCCTAATCTTACTTCAAAGGCATTGCTGTTTCAGCGCCGTCTTTCATCACCGACGTGGCAGCAATTGTTTTCTCACCCAAAGAAACCAATAGTTCTAATCAGATTTAATGATTCACGCACAAGTTCTCATTACATTTAAATTCAACGGAAAAATTAAAGCCTTTGTCTAAATTGTATTTGAAGTTTTTGCGAGCTCAAAACCCGCACTTGCGACTTGGTCATTGCATTGGTGGTTTTATCTTAGTACCTTCGTCAGGAGTTGTATCGCTAAACTAGCACAATCAGTCTCAAAATGCCTAAAGTTAGGAAGGAAAAGTCAGTGATGCAGCCAGCAACAGATGCTATGACCGACGCAAGAAAAGATTCTGGTGAACAGAATGACTGAGCTTGGGTATGTACAATTCAGATATTATAGTGGGGTCGGACCTGCTAACCCGGTCCCAAAACTATCAATAAGCCTGACTAATCGGGTGGCAATTGATCAAATATGCATTGTAATTCGATATCGTTGTATTTGTTGTGGGAATGTAAGCTTACTTCTTGCAACAAAACATCCCGTTTTATTTGATCCTTTGAAAGTACCATATACAGGTAGTAGGAGCCTACCGAATGAAACGTTACCATGTTGAACAGTACACTTACATAGAGCACGTACAAAAACCCTATGGAGCCCCTCATCATATAAAACACTTGCCATGCTTTGAAGACAAGTTGTGATTTTTTTTTTTTTTAACAAAGCCCTCAAATTGTGGCAAGCTACCTGTGATACCAATGCTATTAAATGTAGCGCGCCATCGTCAAGCAGAAGCCACACGATGATTGGCCAATCAAAATGAAGCGTAGCAAAGCGGTACGCTTGACAGGGTAACCATGTTTTGTGATCTAATCGCAAGCAAATAAACAACAGGATTCAGCTCTTCAGAAGTAAACAACAAGATCGAGTGACAGTTATCATGTTTGTTCAAACATATTCTGAACCCTTACTATGCAAAAATCCATGAGTGTTTGAGTAAAATTGCGCGAGTTACTGTTTTCAGACCCGGTTCAAAGATGACGAGTGAACATTTGATTGCCGTTCCTGAACAAAGATGAAAGGTTGCTGTCTACTCGAACTCTTAATTTTATTTCACAAAAACTTAACGGCCGATTTCCTTCAAATAAACGGGGTTGGAAAGGTAATTGTGTGGAGTTTAAAAGTGTCCTTTTATTTTTCTCTGCGCCTACTAGTTGGTTTTTAACCTTGTATAGAATGTCAATGCTCAATGCATTCAGCTGATTAAGTGATGCCACCGTGTTTGAATGCCTGCACTTGCGCAAATAAAATACATACAGCCAAATAAAAGGACACTTTTTAATTTTGATATATTGCCAATAAAATGGCATACTTATCACAAGTTTGTTGTATACATTCAAAAAGTTATTAGCCAAGAGCACTGGGGTCTGAGATAAAGCATGCTCTTCTTCATGGTTTGTTTATTCAACAATTACAGTCAGTATTGTCCCGATTTTTTCCCTACATATAGTGCAGAGCTAGAAAATCCCAAAATGATTTCTTTTACTATGTTCATGTGAACAGCTTAAAAGTTACAGGGCCGTAAAGTTGTCCATGCTGATTTGCACCGCATTTGTATCTCGCTACCTTAAGTCCTCAAGTGGCTTTTGAACATATAAAGCTTATCAGATTTTAGTGACTGACTTGTCCACCAGCTGGCACTTCCCTCCCCATGTAATTGGGGCTTGTTTGTGCAATTCCTGTGATGGATATTGTTGCATGTGCCAAAAAACACAATGACTCGGTGACATTGAAAAAGTGAGTCCTGAACTCTTATGTCCTCACTGACCTTGGGACTGAGGATCAAGGTCACCCAGATTATGTAATATAAAAAAAACCACATGGTACACATTCATTATATAATGCATACATGTACATCTTGAATCATCATAGTCTCATTCTTTCTGATGAAAATGAGCTATACTTGTCTCCAAACACGTTTCTGATATTTTATGTTGGCTTACAGGTGGCACCACCTGTATCACGATTCTTCAACATTTTTCCGTCCCTGACATTCTTACCACATTTCATTGAGCTCCATGACAAATTAAGGACCCTAACAATGTCCATAAGTTTTTTTTCACTTTTATTCCATCTGTGACCTTTAAAAAATATGTTAGAGGTCATTCATCAAGTAAAAAATATCAACACTCATGTACAATGCATATTTTGTATCAATTCAGTAGCCTTACCTCACTTATAGGAATTATATTTTGTAATTCTTAATTATCAATGACACATATAATTTGTGTTTTGACCTCCAAAATAGGTCAAGGTCATCCACATTTTCACCAAGGTTGACCACTGACACTATGCATAGTTGGTGAAAGTTTCAAAGCCTCATCTTTAGTTATGATCATAATACTGAATTTTATGTGTTTTTTACACCTATAATGTTAGTTCTATTGAAAATCACCAGCAGCACCACCAAAACTCCACACATGATGAACTTTTTTCTGTATAACATACCTGTAATGGTCAAATGCATATATTTTCACATAAAAAGATACAATGGCCATCACATGAGTATCATCTCCTGAAATGTATTCCCTCAGTGACCTTGAGAAAGTAGGTCAAGGTCACCCATATCATGTAATATTGTACTTTCAGACATGATACACATACATGCTGTGACATTTAATTAAGTTAGCCTGATTACTTCTCATGATAATGAATTTCATAGGTCTGACCAGATATTGGCTCATATTTTCCCTTCACCTGTAGGAGGAGCCACCAGTACCTTTACAATTCCATATATTAGCCTCCCTACCTTTTCCACCAAATTTCATAAAGATCCATCACAAATCAAGAACACCAGAGTGTTTTCAAGTTTTTCACATTTTGGTCTGTGTATTGGTTAATTTTCTTGGTGGCGCCACCAATAACAAAGGGAACCTAGATTTCCATTCATAGAGAATGTCCAAAAATTTTCAAGAGCCTAGTTTTAAAATTGTTGATGCTATTATTTTGACAAGCAAATTGTTTAGGGATGTACAGCCGGACATAAGTGATTGCATCTAAGCTCTGTGACTTATGGTCAGCAGAGCTAAAAACCTCCGTTTTTACATGTCACAAAAAAGAAGACATACGGTCTTGTACACTTGTGAAAATGCTTACAATTTTGACTGGCCCCTAATACACTTTGCAAATTAATTCATTTTCAACATTTTTTACATCTGAATTAAAGTCCATAAATTTAGAACGGTCTAAGATTCTGGGACTATTGAGTTTCCTGTTTACTTCCTGCTGGGAACAATTGAATCCTTATCGAAAGATGTATGCATTTCTGTTCCCCAGAGCAAGTTTCACATTCTGTATGTTTGTTTTTTTAAGATCCTGGATTTAAGGCCTCACAACTTAAAAAGATGTGAAAATTGATGCACAAGGAAACATGGCAATTTTCAAACAAACAAAAAAATTACATGTACTTCCACTTCAGCAGTGCAAGAACTTGAGCTTGTATTTTTAGATGAAAAAATAAAAACAAGGTATAGTTGTTGACACACAAAGCAAACAGTTAAAATGATTGTTAGCTCAGTGGACTGGGTTTTTTTTGCTTTTTGCGGTTTTTTTTTTTTTTTTTTTTTTTAGCTTTCAGAGAATATATACTTTTAAAAGGTTTGTATCAAAAACTTAAAATATAAACACATTCTCACATGATGGTCAAAAGGTGCAACACATCATTAATTTGACCTATAAGGATGAGAATGAATTCTTAACATAACATATCCAATTTAAGGTGACTGTCTTAACCACAACATGTTGACACTCGTGTCAACACAGCTCTCAGCACCTCCATTATCTACACTGCTGGGCTCCAAAACAAGAAATTTGGGGCTTTTGTCATCACAAAAAACAAAAAAACAAAAACAAAAAAGAAAAAAACATAACAAAAACAAAAATAAATAAAAAAAACCCCCAAAATAACAAGAAAACCCCCCAACTTTGTGGACTTAGTTTTACTCAGTGTTCAGGTTTAGCTGACCTGAGCTGTGACCCCATGTGGTGTGCTGAAGTAATATCTATAATTCTCAACAATCAGTTGTCAATACAACACTGCACTCTTTGTTTGGGAAGGTAAAAAAATATCTGAAGTTGCTGCGGAAACATGTAGGAGTGTAGCGGACATATAAGAGATGTATTATAGCTGAATTACACATGTAATTTGACGGAATGTCAGGAGGTGGTAAACCATGTGCCTCACATTTGCAATCCATGAGTCATGTGGGGCAGTGTGTGGGGGGAAGGCAAGGGCTTTTGTCCTGAAGTATGCACATGTGCAGTGAATAGCTGCTGTTGTGTCAGCATGTGTCAGACCAACTACAACCAAAGTCAGTCAACACAACTGGCCTTCAGCTAATCAAATACATGTTATATCCTGGCCATCTTACTGGGGCCCTGACCATGCACACCTTTTTAACATCTGGGAATCAATCAATTTTTGGGGGGTTTCAATTAGTATTGCTCAAATCTTCCAATCAATGATGGGCATAGCAGTAGGTGCAGAACAGCTGCACTTGTCACTAAAAAGTGGCAAGATAATTTCCACTTCACAATGTCAATTAAACTTTTCGACCTCATCTTCATACAAATACTGCTAGATAATATTTCATGCAACTTGCAGCAAAACATCTAAATTCACTTAGCAATATAAAAACACTTCTGCAAGGACATTCAAAGGGGTAATCTCCGAGGCTTCCCAACAAATAACGTAAGAGACAGTTCATGAAAGTATAGATGTACTGTATGCAATCATCCAAGAGAACCTGAAAAATCTGGTCCAGTTGTCCTGTGATATATTAAAGGCCCTTTCAAGGTAGCATCTACTGCACTAATGACTGGTGGAGGTCAGTGCCATCTGGTGCCAGCAGCAGTAGGTGTCACTCAGTACTACACATGTACTACACATGTACACTGTGGCCCTGTTGTCGAGCCCAGCAACAAACCTGTGTGATGACAGTGCTTCTTGCCACATCAAAGACCCTGAAGACACTGGTTAATCTAAGACAGGCTGACAAATTGACTGCAGTCACAACTCACACACAGGTCTCCTCCATCTATGCACTTACTTTTGGTAGTAAAGATTCCTTGCTGGTCTGGTCCTGGTCAGCATCAGAGACAACTGGACAGGGTTTGTCATGTCATGTCATGTCATGTCATGTCATGTATCATATATCATATATATATATATATATATATATACACACACACACACACACACACACACACACACACACACACACACACACACACACACACACACACACTACACTGGTTTATGCACAAGTTTCCCTTCCCCCAGTGGGTTTGTTACAATATGTAGGCCTACTTTAAGACTATATGATGTTATGAGGTCAAAATTTCCCATATTGCAATATTTGTGTATGATAATAATATGAAAAACATTACACTTCCATGTGCTACATCAAATTTCTGAAGTATGAAAGCAAATCTGAGTGAATTTTTGGAAAATCAGACTCTCGATCTTGTTTCCTCTGCATGATTTCTTTTTGGCATCACTTAACCCTTTTAATGGCTGATCAATTTCACAGGAGAGGATTTTTTGAAGATTTTGTCAGAAGACGCACAAAAATATTCCAAAAATCTCTAAAAACTCACTGGAGCATGACCATTTTAACACTTGGTACAGACCCACCCAAGTACATCCCCACAAAGTTTCACATGAATCCAGCTAACAGTTTTTAAGAAGTCGAAAATGCGAATTGTTGATGGACAGACATCAACGACTGACAAGCCAGCTAAGGTAAAAATGTAGCCAAAATTTTAAAATATATATGCATACATAACAAAGATTTTGCTGCAGCCCTTTAATTATTCATTTCAAAATATTTTAGCCATTTACACATTTCAGTAGCCAAATTCATAAAATATCAGCATACTGGCTAATGATCAGAGTGGTTCCTGTATTACCTGTCCACGATGTATGTATAATGCACAAGCCTTTCAGGCAAGAAGATCATCATCATCATCATCATCATCATCATCATCATCCAGTATGGAACACACCTATCTTCGAGTTTTATGTGCTGTGATGCAAACGTGCTGGGAACATGAAAAAGTGTTTGCTTAACTATTGTGGAGTTTGTTTTGCGGTGCAAGTTAAAAAAACCCAGTAGGCATCTACGTCACTTGGGTGCAGGTGAGGCTAGCCTTAAAGGTTTCCACTGTCAGGCATGAAGGATATTAAGTGCTACATCCCCCAGGTGACAGGGGTCAGGTACTATGGGCTGGACTATGGATCAGGCCTGTTATAATGGGAAACAGGATGACCAATGTGCTTTGAAGCCTATGCTGGTCAAGGCTTTGCCACTGAAGGTGGTTTGGCCTGGAGATAGCAGTGCTTGGCTGCCTGAAGTCTCCCACAATATGGAAGCAGATAGGTATGAGCTCCTGTCAAGTCAACATGCCAGTACACTGTCAAGACACCACAACACTGCCAACACTTCAGTGCACTGCCAACACCCGAGAACACTGTCAAGACACAACATTGCCAACAGTTCAGTACACTGCCAACACTTCAGTATATTGCGAACATGCCAATACATTGTCAAGACACCAGGACGCTGCCAACAATTCAGTACACTGCCTACGTACCAGTACACTGCCTGCGTACCAGTACACTTGCACCACATCATTTTGAATTTGGAATTTAATGTGATAATATTTTAATTAATTTACACAGTTAGACACAAGACAGTGACTGGGTCAGCTACAGAGTGCAGAGAGATTGGATGATGATGATACTTTGTTTTGTTCAGAATGGCATGGAAGATGTGGCACTGTTGTTCCTGTTTGTATCATCAGTACACTACCAATGTAGGTGATGGGCAAGTCCATGGACTCCAAATAATCTGGATTTCGTCCCACACAAAGCAAAAATCGTAAAAGAATCATAAAAACATTTTTAGCATTTCTTATCAGATAAGTAAGCATTCTCCTCCTCTCTACAATTCCCATTTCTTTCATTGTCCATGAAATTGATGAACTTTTAACATTGGTTAATAACTTAACCCCTTGCAACCAACAAACTTGTCAGCATACAGCACAACTCCCATAAAAAGTGACATATAGTTTGGTGCAGTTGGTATGTCCATTTTCCATTTTGGGCTACAAGATTGGTGCCAAGGTTGCTGATTCCAGACCCAGTTCCCTGGTCACAAAACATACACAGTTGATGGCAATACTTGTTTATTTGGTGAGAGATAAGCTGACCATCTTCCAGATTATTTGTTATTAAAGTCTAACTGATCCCTATTACACGCCCAGTTCCTGACCCTGAGGCCTGACTTCATACAGCCCCCAGTCAAACAACACGACTTACCAGCATCACAGGTAACACTGAGTTATATGAGGACAGGGACCAGAAAACAAGTCAAGTGTAATTCTACACAAGGCAGTGGACAGTTAAAACCATCACTTCATAGATCTAACCACACATGTACTAACCTGCTGAAACAAGATGCAGCAATGCAGCAATCAATACCATTCCCCCCCCCCCCAAAAAAAACCCCTCCCAGTCTCACCACTGATGACTACATGACTGATACTCCAACATGTACAACCAGACCCAACATGGATAATTGCTTGTAAGCTTGCACACTACATGAGACTGTACGTGTTTTGATGTGATGTGTTGTCATCTTAGTACATGTACTCAGAACCTTGTAGCCAGGCTACAACACAGTCAGTCAGACTTGGCTCCTCCTCCTGGTGGCTAGGTCTATCTTGTCTACCTGTATTATATGGTGCTTGTAAACAAAGACAAACTACTCACGTTCCTATGTGATGCCCATTCCAACACTGGTCTTGGTTGATACTGCGGAACTTGCGATTGTTGCACATATCATCAGCAAGTGCACCGTAGAATCCATTGGACGCCTTCAGGCTCTTCATGAATTTGTCGATGCTGCTGTGCACACTGACCACTGGCCCATCACTGGCTCCGCCCACTTTGCTGCCCCCTTCTACCTTCTGCACAGGCAGGGGGGACGAGCTGCCTTTGGATGACTTGGGATGGCCACACTTTGCCACCACCTGCAATCCATACAATGCCAAAATTTAGTCTTCGCACTGTACCATGCCCTTCTATTCAACACATGCATCAGTTTACCACTTAGTTTACTTTTCCAAGGCTTCATGCAAAGTCTATATTCAACACATGCATCAGTTTACCACTTAGTTTACTTTTCCAAGGCTTCACTGCATGAAGCCCTTTCTGTGGCATGCTTCCTGTTCATAGTTTCAAACAAGCCTTCTTCTAAAAAGAAATGGTTGTGAAAAGTTCAGAAAGGGATAATGAATACAAAATCCTGTGAAATATAAAAACAAGTGGATCATGACTATCCTGTGCTCTGCTGACTGGAATCTGCTTTTACAGTATTGCAACACATGCACTGTAGTCTGTATAGCTATATACACGAACAGTGGTAACAAAGTTTGATATATCATAACAGAAGTTGAAAATAGCCTTAAGACACAAAAACAATAAGAAAAAAATGCAGCACCACCTGGTGGCCAAAATAAGACCTCAGTAATCCCAGGTTACCCAATGTGTAATATCAATGCAATTGCACAATTAGTTTTTGAGATGAATTTTTTTTTTTTTCAAACAATAAATTAAGAAATTCATAGAAAATAGAAACATTAACCGCCAGAATTTCACAAAATTTTGCGAGAATCTATTTGGATTTTTGTCAATTAGTTTTCTTTTTAAAGAAAGACAAGTTTAAGAGAATCATTCTGAGAATGGATTCTCGCCAAAATTCTGGCCCTGCACAGGTGACGCTATATGTAATATAAAAGCAATTGGCCAAATAGTTCTTGAGATGAAAAATTTTGATTTTTAAAAAAAAATATATCAAAAAATTTATAAACCAGGGCCATGCCCGGTGGGGAGGGGGAGGGATGAATGTCTCACCAGCATAATGCAAGCCACTCCAAAGTTTTTCAACAATGCTCATTCTAGCATGATGTAACCAATGAAGTATGACAGTGATGGTACAAATCTGTAGTGACCATCACTATAAATCATTTACCCAAGTATGAAAGCCCTACCCAGTATAGTTAGTGAAATAATGCCACTCCGAATTTTTGTTGTTGACTGGCTGAAGGACTGGAGGATTGATGGACGGACATCTCCTTTGAAACTTAAAAGCTTCAAACACTATTCCACCATACCAACACTGGTATAAACAGGTAAATAGTAATACAATTTTTAGCACCACAAAGTTTACTAGAGGTGTTATGAGGTATAGTGTGCAAAGGTATTAGCTGGAAGCCACCTTTTCCACTATACTGGATGAAGGTTGAAAAGAAAGAAATCCTGGAAAAAGTGAGTATGATCATGGTTTTCTGACTTAAGACAGACTAAAGAAAATTCTCTAGGTGGGTTAAGTATACTTTACCCCAGGTACTTTCCCTCTTACCACTCCAAACACTTTGAGGACTAGTTTGTCATTTGACAGACATCCAGAAAGTGAACCTACTCTTGGGAACAGCTTATGCTGGCGAGACAAAAATAGAAAAATTATTTCGTCATCCCGTTCGCAAACTTGGTACAGGTCCACCCGGGGAACATCCATGTGCAAAATCAAAACATTCCATGAAGCATTTTTTGAGAATAAGTTGAAAATGTAAAAAGTCTAATAACAACACACCGAAAGGACAGACGGATGCAGATGCAAACGGATTCCAATAGCTCTGCTGACTGACAAGTCAGCAGAGCTAATAATTGGTTATGGTAGATTCCGGTAGCAGATAAGACTGCGTAATGAGGCAGAGGAGAGAATGAGCACAATGTTTTATGTATGAAACTAATTTTTTTCAACAATAATTAACAAATGGTAATACGTATATATGCACTGCCAATCATATTATAGTGACAATTTAGGTTATTCCTGTTAAGGAATGTATCACATTTAATGCATACCCATACTTTATGGACAGAAGTAACACATGTACTGCTGCTCCACTGACGGGACACTGATTAGTAGGCGTAATTATGCACACTTTTACATCAGGCATATGATGATTGTGTACATACGCGGACATCAGTGTTGGCTGTACATACTTTGATGCCTGAATAGAGAGGAGTGGAATCTTGTGTAAAAAACCTGATATCAGGAAAATGTTTTCATTTCACAAGGAACATTAGCACTGGTTAGTTGTTCATTGTATGGATATAGTTTAAGGGACAAGAAGGCTGCAGGGAGAACTATTTATTGGTGCAGGGAGATGCAGTTCAGTAATGCATCCAGCAATATCCTGCTACTGCAGTTTCAGAAATGTGAAAGAATTTGGAGAACAATGCACAACTACACATCACATGTTGTGTTTGTGCTAGAAAGCAAGGTATTGATTTTTTTCCTACAATTTGTACATAATGTGAAATATTTGTTAAATATTACATGTAAAATATGTAATATTGATTGCGTAAAAGTTCAGTTGAATTGAATAAATGGTTTTGATGTTTATCCAACTGTATTTTACCATGCACTAATCTATGTTTCACGGAAAGGTTCACATGCAGAATAATATGGTTCCTGTCCTGGATCTGACAGTGCAGGAATGTAGGCTTAACTTTTAAAACATATTAGATGTTTTATAGGGAAATCTATTTATGGGTAAAATATAGTCCTAAATGAAGAAAGATTTCAGATGCAGAATAATATGGCTCCAGCACAAGGAAGTGAAAGTGCTGGAATCCAAACTTTTGCAACATATCAGAATTCGGTACTTTCATCCTTTGACCCTACAGCCCCTCAAAGCAACTTTTGGGAGAACAAGACCATAAAAAAAAAATCCTGTCATATTTTACGATTTCATAATGCACAACGCAGATAGGAATAATTCTGTTGTAAGCATTCACTTGCACATATATGTGGCCTTTCACCCCGGTGATAAGACCACATTCTACAGGTACGTGCAGAAAGTTACTTCCATGTCAATGGAAAAGCAATAGGCTGGTTGTGGTTATGTTTGGATACTCAACGCTAATCAGTCTGCATTGACCCAGTCACCTCCTAGGCACCTGCCCTTCCCAGTTCCTAAAGGCATTGTTCCTGGGTCTATGTTTTTCACAATGCACACCCTAAATAATGCTAAAAGATCTTGGTGTGTAACTCTATACACATGCAGCTGACAGTCAAATATATTCCTTTTTCTATTAGGTGTAATGTGACACAAGGTTATAGCAGAGCACAAGAAGGACCCAGCACACCAGGCTGTGTCTGCCTCTCAAACACACCAGGCCTGTGTCTGCCTCTCAAACACACCAGGCCTGTGTCTGCCTCTCAACACACTAGGCTGTGTCTGCCTCTCAACACACCAGGCTGTATCTGCCTGTCAACACACCAGGCTGTATCTGCCTGTCAACAACCAGGCTGTGTCTGCCTCTCAACACACCAGGCTGTATCTGCCTGTCAACAACCAGGCTGTGTCTGCCTCTCAAACACACCAGGCTGTATCTGCCTCAACAGTCCCTTTGAACCCAATCACATGTACCTCAGTTTATTACATACATATATACATGTACCTCACACACTCCCAAAAATACTAAGCAAACTTATACAAAATGTCCATTGTTTCTGCTGGTTTCTTTGTTAACGTGACTAACACAAACAACTCTGGACATTAAATCCCCCCCCCCCCCCGAATTAAATCTGAGTCAACAGCTTTCCTTGGCATGAGTTGGGCACTTAGTGCCCAACCCGTGCCAAGGAAAGCTGTTGACCTGGGGCATGTTATCTTTGATAGGTCTCATCTATAGTTCTCACTCAAACTGTTTTTCATCACTGTTGAAATTAGCTGAAAACACTAAAGCACACCACATTTGACCACCAGCCAGCTTTGGTCGGTTTAAGTGGGAAAGGGTTGCATGACTCCAAAATAAACAGGTTTTTGTCACAGACACAACTAGTATTGCGACTGATGTTAGCCAATCTACAATCTACACCCTGTAATTCAAGCACTCTACAACACAAGTCTGCCTGGTTAACAGAGCTGGTGTTTTGATGCCCTTGAGGGTCCCATGCTCTGCTTTTCAGTAACCATGCCTTGTTATGGAGTTGCATCTGATCAAAGAAAGGAGGTCTGTGTATTTGAAAAAAAAAAAAAAAAGACTCGAAACAGAGGTTAGGGCAAGCCTTGGCTGGGCTTAAAGTGTGCCACAGCATGTATCTACATCACACTGGTTCTTGTTCATAACATCTTTCTTCCAGTGCTCTTTCCATACATATCCCTAGTGTGTCCATAATGTATTCATCCATATGAGGGGGTGGCACGGATTTTAATTGGCTCAAAATTAAAATATGACATCCAGTGGTTTTAATTTCTCACCCTTTTAAACATGCAAGTGGACAAATGTATATTGCAAAAGTTCATTGAAATCTGACCAAAATAAAGGGGATCAATAGAGACCCACCCGAGGTACATTGCCACCAAGTTGGAAGACAATCTGAATGACGATTTTGGAAAAGTTGAAAATGTGAATTAGCATTAGAATGCCCATTAACTTGCATAGTAATCAATAGGAAAAGTGCATTTACCGATAAGTACCCAAATTAAAAAAATTGACTATGACAGTCCTGTCCTCAGCTGACATGTATATACGCCATTCTTTAAGATTTGCCTCCAACAAGAACAAAGAAATTCATAAAAAAATCCAAAATCAATGTAGCATGACTATTTGAACAAATCTGGTAGAAACCCATCCAAGGTACACTGCCACCATGCTTGAAGTCAATCTGGACGACTGTTTTGGAGAAGTCAAAAATGTGAATTAGCATTAGAATGCCCACTGACTTATAAAGTAATCAATTGGAAAGGTGCATTTACCGATAAGTACCCGAACTGAAAAAATTGTTAAAAATCAGGAATGCACAGCAGCTCTACCTAGTGAAGAACTTTGTATGACCCTTGCACAAGGAACATATCCACCAAGTTTCAGCTTAATCTGAGTGACAGTTCTGGAGAGAGCTAAAAAATAGCAAAAACACACCAAAAAAACAAACAAGAGGGCTGTGTGAACAGCCCATGCTCAGCTGACCTATGCTTGAACAGATATGGTACAGACACATCTACTGTACACTGCCAGCAAGTTTGAAGTGAATGTGGCAAACAGTTTTGGAGATAAAGTCAAAAGTGTGAATATGCATTGGAATGACCAATGACTTGCACAGTAATCAATAAGAATGGTGTATTTTCCAATAAGCCCCTGAAAATAGAAAAAGATTGCAGTGCCACCTGGTGAACAAATTAACAACAAGGAGTCCCTAGCTGTCTCCCTGTGTGATATCAAAGCAATTAGGTGAGTGCTTTCGGAGAAGAAGATTTTTTAACATTTGTCCAAAAAAAAGAACAAAAAAATTCATTAAAAATCCAAAAATCACTGGAGCATGAACATTTGAACAAAACTGGTAGAAACCCATCCAAGGTACATTGACACCAAGTTTGAAGTTAATCTGGATGACAGTTTTGGAGATGAAGTCGAAAATGTGAATTAGCATTAGAATGCCCATTGACTTGCATACTAAGTAATCATAGGAAAGCAGCATTGACCGATAAGTACTCAAATTTGAAAAAATTGTTAGAAATCAGGAATCTGCAGCATTCCCACATAGTGAACAACTTTGTTTGACCCTTCTACAAGGATCATATCCACCATGTTTCAGCTTAACCTGAGTGACAGTTCTGGAGAAGAAGTCGAAAATAGCTATAACACACAAAAATTCATAAAAAATTAGAAAAAAAATTTGCAGTGCCACCTGGTGAACAAATTAAGAACAAGGAGTCCCAGGGAGTATTCCTGTATGATATCAAAGCAATTGGGTTAGCGGTTTGGGAGAAAAAGATTTTTTAAGATTTGCCCCAAAAAAGAACAAAAAAATTTCATTAAAAATCCAAAAATCACTGGACCATGACCATTTGAACAAACTTGGTAGAGACCCACCCAAGATACATTGCCACCAAGTTTAAAGTGGATCTGGCCAATGGCTTTAGAGAAGAAGTCGAAAATGTGAATTGTGGACGACGGACAGAAGACGGACGAAAGACGGACCCTCACAAAAGCTCAGCTGACTGACAAGTCAGCTGAGCTAAAAAGGAGATCTTACAAGATATAATACCAAAATACCACAAAATTTGGGTTACAAATCACCATCATTTACGATTATCTGTAGAAGTGTACCGGTCCATACCCCCCCCCCCCAAACTGAAAGTAAGAAGTAATTAAACCAGAGTCATGCATGTCTCGCAAGCGTAATTCAAGCCATTCCAAAGTTTTTTTGTTGACGGACGTCCGGACGTCAGGAAAGTGACTGCTTAGTCTCGCCAACAGCTTATGCTGGCGAGACAAAAATGACTAAAATGTTGAACCATCCCTAAGCATGAATCAATGAATGAGGCAGCAAGGGTGCAGTAAGTCAGGGCACAGTTACTTGTCTTCTAAACCCCTCTGCCAGTGTATCTGATGTGGATCAGCAATATGTTAACAACTGACTGCTGGCGTATCAGTGTTGCTGCATCAATTGAATGCTGTGCACCTGTGTGAGGACACACTAGTGTAGCAGGCATCAGACCTGGCTGTGTGTGGCCAGTCACTTTATGCTCTACCCTTGACCCATGCCACATAAGCGTTTGTCATCACCTCTGCCTTCAACCAGACCCACCTGGAAATAAGTGGCTAATGAAGCTTTATGCCTGTATGATCACCTTTTAGCATGTGATTTGTGTGAGTCACAACAACCTAGTCCTGGGTGAAGATCATTTGTCTGCTGGCTGTCACCCTCTGTCTTGTACTCCTCTGGTATTCTGAGACAGTGTATGTATGCAGATGGCCATCTAAGGCACCATCATCTTCACAAATTGCATTAGTATCACATTAAACTGGCACAGAATAGCAAAATATCCAGGAAATGAGGGGATTTTGCAGGTCAGCAGTGACAGTTGATGGTACAATGACCGTGCTTTATTGCAGACTTTAAAACATATCCAACTCTTGGCAGAGGGTCAGTCAATCAAGCTAACCTGCATTAAATACAATAAATCTAATATACATTAAATCTAATGAATGAGATTCATTTAGTTGCTCATTATCAGTTAGAATCATCTCTCCTTTCTCAGCAAAGAGCCTCTTCTTCAATTTTTCCTAAGGATCTTCCATCATTGTCAGGCTCCCCAGGCCACATCCAGTTACAACCTTTGGGAAGTATCAGAGCACCTGATTGGACAGTAATCAGAAATGCTGCCTCTAGATCAATACCACAGGCACCAACAGCAGCTGTAACATACACCACTCCTCCTCTTGTTTTACCTCAGGGAGTGTCTGTTATTCCTCACCAAGGATCAGTCATTATGCACACATTCCCATCATGTTATTTTCCTTCCCACTAAAATTCAATATATTTGTTTTAGCTGAACACTGTGCCTGCGATCACATTCTTATGTACTTATTCAATAATGATTTCACATGTCTGACTATTAAGTCCTAGACATGCATTACCCAGTACTGGGAATAGAACATCATTTTTGGAATCTATTACACTGAAGGTCTTGCCTGTTTATTTCAAGTCAAGATTGATCTTTCTTACTGGGCATATGTCAATAAATTGATGTCTGCATGTTCTCATATTTCAAAACTTTTCCTGTGACATTTATACAATCAAAATGCAAGTCCAATCATCTTCTCTATTTTAGGCTGATCAGAATGCACCCATTAACTCTTCAGGCAAACCATAAAATTGTTTGTTTCTGGTAGCCCTCCCTACTGACTTGTAAACATGACCAAAAAGTGCTCTATGGAATATTAGCACGGTGCAAAAAACAATTTTTGCTTACTACAGACTTTTTGTCAAATTGAATAATGCAGAATCTAATTTTTTATCCTTAATTTGGATATTCTTATAGTGAAATTTTCTTGTTTATTCTGAATTTGGCACTAAAGAGGCAAAATATATATATAAATCGTACCTCCTAAATCTCTATTTCACTGAGTGTAAAAAAAATATCCTCCCTACCCTATGACTTCATAAAATTTGTGTTACTGGAAAAAAAAAAATTTAAGCATAGCCTTATTTTGACATTTATACCTCATCCTTGCAGTGTATCCCATGTTTTGAAGCAGTCAAGAAATAAATAGGGCATTACAACCAAGACTGCACTTGCAAGGCACAGTGATTAGTATTTCCAGGATGACCACAGACAATGCTGACTGTGGGATGGCCCCTGCCAGTCTGAACCTAGTGACATTGTCAATATGGAATTCTAATCGCCCAACAAGTGTTCATGTGTATCCTCAGTGTCTCCTTTGAATACTACATCTTGTCCTATGTTTATTTTATATATTTATGCATCTGATTGTGATAACAGTGGGATTTTTACTTTTTTGATTAATTTGCCCAACCTCTTCCGCCTGCTCAATACGCCAAGTTGCACATTCTTTCCACTCCACATTGAGCTTGGTCTTGCAGGGAGGCAAAACACTGACTTGACAAAACTAAATAGAGAATCCTACAGGACTAAAGACAAATGGTACAGCAGTCACAAGATTTTCACATACAAATCCCTGAATTCCAATTACCCACATGAACTTCACCTTTGACTCACATTAAAAATTATTCAATTAAAAAAATGTGTGTCCTGCATCCGGGTACATCCATACAATGAACTTCGCAGAGACCCACCCAAGGTACATCCTCACCAAGTTGGAAGTGAATCTGGCTGATGGTTTTGGAGAAGTAAAAAATGTAAGATGTGGATGGACTGATGATAGATTACTAACCAACCTATACGCTTAGCTGACTGACAAGTCAGCTCAGCTAAAAATTTGGAAAAAAATCACAATGCCACATGTTGAACAAATTAGGGTTTGCTGGTCCCCAGAAGTGTCCAGGCTATGAAATTTCAAAGCAATTGGTGAACCAGTTTCAGAGTTCTAATATTTTTTGAAGATTTTGACCCAAAAATTGAACAAAAAAATCTAACAAGAGGCCCATGGGCCTAATGCTCTGCATTTTAGTGTCTGACTTGTCCACCATATGGCACTTCACTCCACATGTAATCACAGCTTATTTGTGCAATTCCTGTGATGGATATTGTTGCATGTGCCAAGGCAACAATGAGTGAGTCCTTTACTCTATGTCCTCACTGACCTTGGAACTGATGATAAAAGATCACCAGATTATGTGATATACAAATAAAACACATGGTATACATTTATAATGCATACCTGTACATACTTGTCTCCAAACACATTGCCTGATATTTTGTGTTGACTTACAGGTGGCACCACCAGTATTACGATACTTCAACATTTTGTCCTCCCTGACATTCTCACCCAATTTCATCGAGTTCCATGACAAATTAGGACCCTAACAAAGTCCATACATTTTGTCCACTTTTATTCCATCTGTGACCTTTAAAAAATGTTAAACATTCATCAAGTAAAAAATATCAATACTCATGTACAATGCATATTTTGTATCAACTTAGTAACCTAGCTCATTTATATAGATTATATTTTGTACTTCTTAATTATCAATGACGTATGCAATTTGTATTTTGACCTTCAAAAAATAGGTCACAGTTATCCACATTTTCACCAAGGTTGACCACTGACCTAATGCCATAGTTGGTGAAAGTTTCAAAGCTTCATCTTTATTTATGATCATAATACTGAACTAAATGTGTTTTCTACACACCTATAATGTTAGTTCTATTGAAAACCACTAGTGGCGCCACCAGGACTCCACGCATCATAATTTTTTTTCTGTATAATATTCCTGTAATGGTAAAATGTATATGTTCACATGTACAGATACAATGACCATCACAAGAATATCATCTCCTGAAATATATTCCCTCAGTGACACTGATAAACTAGGTCAAGGTCACCCATATTATGTAATATGATACTTTCGGACATGATACACATGTGCTGTGACATTTGATTAGGTTAGCCTGATTATTTCTCATGATGATGAATTTCACAGGTCTGAACACATATTGGCTCATATTCTCTGTTCAGCTATATGTAGCACCACCAGTACTACTCGGATTCTACATATTAGCCTCCCAAATGTTTCCACCAAATTTCATAAAGATCCATCACAAATCAAGGACCAGAGTGTTTCCAATTTTTTCACTTTTTGGCCTGTGTATTATGTAATCCTGTTGTAGTGCCACCAATAACGAATGGATCCTAGATTTTCATTCATAGAACATGCCCAAAAAATCTGAAGAGGCTGTATTCCCACAGTGACCTTCAGAGAGTAGGTCACAGTCACCCATCTTATGTTAAATTCAACTTCCACACATCATACATATTTGTAAATACATTTGGTGAAATTAGCCTTATAATTTCTCAAGATACTGAATTTCATGATATTTCATCAAATGGTAACTCATTCACCTACAGGTGCCCTCACTAATACTGGTCAAGTTTGACATAACAGGCCCCCAGAATATTTCACCCAAATTTGATAAGGATCAGCTGAAAAACAAACACAGTAGAGCATTTTCATTTTTTTTTTCACTTTCTGGCCCCTGCATTACATAATACACAAGGGGGCACCATAAATAACAAAAGTAACCCAGCCATCAGGCACTAGTCTGCTGTTTACATAACAAAAGTAACCCAGCCATCAGGCACTAGTCTGCTGTTTACAAAACAAAAGTAACCCAGCCATCAGGCACTAGTCTGCTGTTTACATAACAAAAGGAACCTAATTTTTTATTCGAGTATGTCCAAAAATTTCAAGGGTTTACCTAAAAATTATAAACACTATCATGCTGACAAGCAACTGTTTATGGATGGAGGAAGGGAATAACAGGGAGGGACATAAGTGATCGTATAAGCTCTGCAACCTTTGAGCTAAGTTAACAATTATGTCAGTTTGATCTTTGAAGGACACGCTAGCTCAAAATTAACACAAAAATAAATCCCATAGGTACTTTCCTACTAGTGTTTGATGGTAACCAGACTTAATCTTGGTGCACAACAGACATTTATCACACGAAAAGTCCACACAGCAAGTTTGGTTGGTGTAGGTGTTAAAATATAGCAGCAAGTTCCAAACAAGTTTTGTGAGGACAGTCAAAGACAAGGACAGATGAAGGGACAAGGTGGACAGCCCCAGTGGCCAGTGAGGCAGTCACAGCCTACAGAACACTTCAGTGTTGTGGCTATAATTATTGAGATGGAGGGAAATCTATTACTTATTGAAAAAGCTAATATTTTGTTGGTTGTTTTTCATGCTACAAAGGCAACCTAAACGCCTCTTGTCTGCCTTATTAGTCATAATACATTATACGATGACAGTTAAGGTGGAAGCAGTGAAGCTAGTGCGCAGTGAGACTGGCAACTTAGGATCGCAACTACCCATTTAATTTTTTCACAATTACATTAAACCTTTATATTTTCTGATTACTACATATCCATAGATTTGTATCCATACAGTTTTTTTGCAGGATTTAAATTTTTTTAGATTTTATAGCGTTCTTTCTGACTTGGTAGGATTTTCACATTTTTCATGCAGAAGTCACACAAAATGTTTTTTTTTTTTCCCAGTTGAAATCAGAAGAAATTTAAAATGTATATCTATATATTTAATTTAGTCCTGACAGGTTGTTCATTTTCCCTCTATAAATTGCTCCAGAAGTCATGGAAGGGGTTGTCCGAAAAAAAAAAAAATCCTGGGAACAATTTCTGGATATGATATTTTTCTTTTAATGTCCATTGATTTTAATGTGATAGGGCAATTTGTACATTTGTGACGCAAGATACAAATTGCAGAGGTTGAGCAAAAAACAGTTCTGAGAAAATCGCATTGAAAGAAAAAGTTGCCAATTCTTACGCATTTATGGCCATAATATGACACATGTACTCATTGCTTCTGTCCTGTGTTTTAATTATTGTGTGAAATAAACATGTAGCTTTACCTCTGTGATCTTGTCATTAAACAAAAGTATATTCTGTGGCTTAAATCTCAACTTATTTCAACTTGGGAACACCACACTTGGCTCGTTTGGATGTGGTTTCACATGCGGCTTTCCATATTTAGGGACCAGTAAGTGGATTGTGCTAATTTGTTTTTACATCATATTTAGAGAATTTCAAAGTAATCAGACCAATGGTAGTGATTAGTCTGAACTGGTCCCTTCTCTCCACAGCTAATGGTTTCCTGTGAGTGACCTTGGTCAATAGCTCAATTGGTTTCCAGGAGTCATGCACTAATGACTGTGCAAACAATGCCATGGTTCATTATCATGCCCATGCAAACAAAGCCATGTGCCTGGCACTGTTTAAACTTTTCATTGTAAACAAGTTTTGAGATCAATCATCTCATATAAATTTTATGTTCACACATCTGAGTTTTTGGGAGCATGTAGTTTAAGTATCAGACTATCCAAATATATGAAAAAGTTATTAGAAGTTATCAAAACATGCCGGCTTCAGACCTTCCACCTTAAGCTTGTGGCTTCAACATGTTCAAATAACTACTATCCTGAAAGTAAACCATGCCAGATTTTCATACCACCTGGTCCTGTGACATTTCTCACACAAATCAGATATTGTTGAAGATGAGAAATCAGGTATATGTAACTTGACCCCTTAGTTTAGATTTTACACAATATGTACATGTCTAATACTATTTGGCAGAGTTGACTTTCTGGGAGGAATAGTTCTGCTTGTGTTTACATTACCTTTTGTGAATTAACCACTGATAAGACATTGCCCACATTCACACCAGGAACAACAGTAAACAAATGTTACAAGGGAAACACATGCCATCTTTTCTGTATGTCAAGGTTGGATATCAGCAGTATTTGTGGAAAAGACTTCAAGTAGACTTCTAATGGAATATATATGTCTTTTACATGTTGAAATAGTTTTGCATGAAACAAGTAGCTTCAAAAAAGCTTTTTTTTTTAGGTGGAGCTGCTATGCAGGTACATGGGCATCATGTTGAAAGGTCATCAACAAAGATTCACTGCACATGCACTTCACATGCTGCAAATACGTTAATTTGTTTATTGTAATTTACATATTTCATGCATTATGAGCACCTGTAGACGAAAGAAATGACAAATGTATGGAAAGAAAGCCACACAATATAAGCTTTAAGTGCAATAAGTATGGTATAAGTTAGGTACTGTAACAAGAGAGCCCAGATGGTAGTGTATCAGTGGGCTAGTATGATTGGGCAAGAAGTTTAGGGATTTCCATTATTGGAGGGGGGGGGGGGGGTGTCTCCTTAATTGTACCATGATATAATAGTAGAACTGTGGGTTTACACTGATATGACCTTGACAGTATTCGTACCAGCACTTGACAAAAAATCCTACTCACTGTATTGGAGAACTAAATGAAGCTATTTTATGTTAATACCACCCAATTTTGGCATTTTTACAATTACAAAAGGATTAAATGACCCCAAGTAGAGCTGAAATACTGCTAAGAAATCAAACCTTGCTTATTAACAATGGTGTATCTCCACCAGCAAATCATTTATTTCAATTTAAAAAGCTTAATTTAGCACACATTCAGGAAAATTTCTTGATTTTTATGCAAAAATCCTACTAATTTGAGGGGTTTTTTTTGGCCTTTTTGATTAAAAATCCTACTAAATCCTACTTTTTTCCCAAAAATCCTATAAAAGTAGGAAAATCCTACTCAGTACAGACACTGCCTTGACCTATTCGTTATAGTCACATCTCTTCCCACAATACTTCAAAAGGACAGTCGTGATAGCTAAATGCAACCCATCGGGGGGGGGGGGGGGGGGGGGGGGGGAAAGAAAGAGATTCTTGGAAAAAACAAATGTCTGGTTTGGTGCCTCAACATAATGAGTAGAACAACATAAGTACTATAGTTTATCTATCATCTTCTTTCCAAATATTGACATGTATAAGGCCAACACCACAGTGACACCTTTCCATGGAAGCACCCTCTTCAAACTTGTTTATTATGTCAACGTTACCAAACTATAAACGTTCTTTTACCAATTTGACTTAAGGAAAGCAGAAACCTTCAGTAAAGCCATTCCACTATTTGCTTATGGTTAACTGACTGCTGGCCAATGCAAACCCAAGGGGGCCTGGCCAAGTACTGCTCTGTCACTGTGTCTGTCCTGGTTACACTGCACACCACAAACCAACCTCAAGGTTAATGTCAATACATTTCAGGAGCTGAAAGGCCACACTTCTATATATTTGTTGTGTTCAGTGTTGTTAACTCAACCAATTTGTCATAATTTTCTTTGATAGCCTTTGTGTTTTCTTTAGAAGAGGCAACCCTATCCTAATATACAGGATTCAACAAATACATCATTGACAACTCACATCTGCTCATTCTGTTATTCTACTCTGATGGCAAACAGTGTGACCTAAGTTACCAACTGCACTGTGACAGAAAATACCCAGCTCTCCACACTGTTTTATGTTTGTCACTTTTGATACACAAATAACACTTTGGTTGATTTATGTTTAGTTTTTCTTTGTTGGGTTTTTCTGTAATGCTGGCAGAGTGGTGGTAACATATAACAGCCTTACCCAGCCATTACATCCCTCCTAACTACAGAGAAGTTGAAAATAGCCTTAACACACAAAAAATCATTGAAATATATATATATATATATATATATATATATATATATATATATATATACATATATATATATATACATATGTATATATATACATATATATACATATATGTATATATACATATGTATATATATACATATATATACATATATATACATATATATATATATATATATATATATATATATATATATATATATATATATATATATATAACCCTCTAGTGCCACCTGTTGATTTTGCAAAAAAAAAAAAATGAATAAAAAATCCATAAAATATTTAAAAAAATTTCAAGCATGACCATTTGAGCAAAGGTGGTTGAGACAAACCCTAAGGCACATACATCCCCACCAAGTTTGAAGTGAATCTGGTTGACAGTTTTGGAGAAAAAGTAAAAAATGTGAATTGTTAATAGATGGACTTAACACGGGTGATAGGTGAAGGATCATCCAATAAACCTCAGCTGACATGTCAGTCAGCTCAGATTTATAGGATGATCCTTCACCCAAAGGCGATGATGGGTGTTAGTACAGGTTGGTGTAAGCTCTTGACTGGTACTAACTTCTTGTCACAAAACATTACCTTCATGTTCTTACGAAATGATGCCTGTGGATATATAAATGCCCTGGCCACACCATGTCCATTCACAGTTTCTGTCAAGGCTGAATGAAAACCAGGATCTTCAAACAAGCTGCACAGTTCTTTTGGGGATTGTTCTACATCTTTTTCTTTTTTTTTTCTTCTTCTCATTTTCAAATGTGCACAGGGAGTATTTGGAAATGACAATTCCCAATATAATTGACAATGTGAGACTAAACTCCATGAACAAAATGACTGTAACAGTACTGTGCTTTGCTGACCCAGCATGCACAGGCTTAAGTGGCCATGTAACTTGGAGCATTCTAGAATGAAGTTACCTGTGTAAAGAGTAGTCTTAATGTGTTCATCACAGAGAATCATGTGTAACACAGTAGTACCTGCAATGGCCCACCACCGAGGTGGGCGGTCATCTGGTGTTACCAGTCACAGTTGCGATGTACACAGATTTTTGTTCTGGTAAATCACCTGTTGTGACAGGTCGCCTGCAAAAAGCGGTCAGTAAAAATCAAGTTTTTGCAGTCAGTCAAAACCAAGCTTTTGCAATCAGCAGTCAGTCAAAACCAAGCATTTTGCGTTCAGCGGTCAGTCAAAACCAAGCTTTTTGCAGTCGGTGATCAGTCAAAATCAAGTTTTTGCAGTCAGCAGTCCGTCAAAACTAAGCTTTTTGCGGTCAACGGTCATTACAAAAAACAAAACAAGAGGTCTGTGCGAATAGCCCATGCTCAGCTGACCTAGACATTCATCACACTTGTGGTTCTGTGAACTTGGGATAGGACAAAATAGGTAGACACTAATCAAAGGTACATCCCTACTAAGTTTGGCAAAGTAATCAATAGGAAAGGTGCATTTACCCATAAATCATGAATTGAAAAAATCATAAAAAATAAAAAATCCACAGCAGTGCCACCTGGTGAATACCTTTGTTTGACCTTTTCACAAAGAACATATCCACCAAGTTTCAGCTTAATCTCAGGAATGGTTCTGGAGAAGTTGAAAATATCAAAAACAAACAAAAAATTGTGAAAAAATTGCAGCACCACCTGGTGAACAAATAAGAACTATGTGTCTCTAAGAGTGTTCCTGCGTGATCTCAAAGCAATTGGGTGAGCAGGTTCAGAGAACATTTTTTAAACATTTGTCTCCCCAAAACAAAATAAAATTCATACACTAGAGGGCTGCATGAACAGCCCGTCTTCAGCTGACCTAAGCTTGTCCCACAAAATCAAGGTTGCAACTGAATAGACCAGTGTTGAGGTTTAGCTGAGTGCATATGACATTTCGAAGTATTTCTAAGAGGGACAAATGACTATCCTAGTGACCTTGAAAGTTAGGTCAAGGTCAATTATGCTTGCAGTGGTGTACTATCATATGCAATTTGAAAGTTCTGTCTCAAAAGCTTCTGAAGTTATAGTGGTAAACAAAATATCAATGAATAGGTCACTGTGACCCAGATACTTGACCTAGTGACCTACTTTTGATTCATGACACAATTTTGGTTATGACACACGAGTGTATAAAATTTCATGTAACTGCCTTAAATACCTCCTTACTATAGAACTGCCTTCAATACTTCCTTACTTATGCCAATATCACCATTGTGCACTTGACTTTTGACCTCAAAAAGTAGGTCAAATATACAGCTATGACCTCCATTTTCAACAGGCTTCTAGATCACTCTATGGAGCTTCTTGTGTGTAAGCTTTAGATTGCTAGATGCAGGCTTTCAATAATTAGAGTAGTAACGTCGCTCAGCACATGTGACCATTGTGTGACCTTGAGAATTAAGTCAAGGTCAACTATGCTTGCACACAAATTGGGCCACATAGGAGTGTAATATCATGTGCAATTTGAAAGTCCTGTCTCAAAAATTTCTGAAGTTATAGTGGTCAACAAAATTTCAATGCATAGGTCACTGTGACCCAGATACTTGACCTTGTGACCTACTTTTGATTCATGACATATTCTTTGGCTGTGTTACATGTGTGTATAAAATTTCATGTATCTGACTTAAAAACTTCCTTACTTAAACCAATGCCACCATTGTGCACTTGACCTTTGACCTCAAAAAGAAGGTCAAATATAAAGCTATGACCTTTATTTTCAATAGGCCTCTAGATCACTCTATGAAGCTTCTTGTACCTAAGCTTTAGATTGCTAGATGCAGGCTTTCAATAGTAAGAGCGGTAACGTCGCTTAGCACATGTGACCATGGTGTGACCTTAAGAATTACGTCAAGGTCAACTATGCTTGCACACAAATTAGGCCATATAGAAGTGTAATATCATGTGCAATTTGAAAGTCCTGTCTCAAAAATTTCAGAAGTTATGGTGGTAAAACCACGGGACAGACGGACGGCGCCGGGTACGACAATACCCGTCCGCCTCATAAGGCCGAACGGTAAAAGCACATAAACAAGCGGCCCATGGGCTTAATGCTCTGTTGGCACCATGGCTATAATGCACCTGTTTATTTCAAAGTTGTAAGTCCTCAAGGGCTTTTGAATATAGAAAGCTTAGGTATATTTAATGTATAAAAAAGTCCACCCAGATGGCACTTCGCTCCACATGTAATCATACCTTATTTGTGCGATTCCTGTGATGGATATTGTTGCATGTGCCAAGACAACGCTGAGTAAGTCCTCAACTTTATGTCCTCAGGGACCTTGGGATAGCATATCAAGGTCAACAAGATATGTTTGTAAAACATAGATGCCCCCCGCCCTCATCACCCTTGCCCTCACTACCCTATTGATAGTGGTAGATGGGGCACTTCTGACCTTACAAAATTAGTGAAGGTTGATCATACATCAATGTCACATATCTTTAAACTTTAACCTAGCCCTTAAAAAACGACTAAAAACCTGGACAATAGAAAAGTTATAGCCGAAAAATTAGTCATCATTTAGAAACCATATTCAGCAAAGTGGCTTTATGACCTTGGAAATTAGGGCAAGGTCACTCATTTTCACCTGACCTTCTTCAGTTGTTGTGCAAAAACCACAGGAAGTCTACTGTCTGTGAGTGACCCTCAAAACTGGGTCAAGGTCACCCATCTACAAACTCAAACTAGCCCTTACAGGCAACCATAAAGATGTGCAATATAAAGGTGCTACCTCTAAAATGCAAGTTATCATGCACAAACAGTATTCAACCAAATGGCTCTGTGACCTTTGAAATTAGGTCAAGGTACCCCATCTTCAAACTTGACCTAGCCCCAAATACGGACAATTATCCAGTACAATATAAAAGTCCCAGTTTCAAAACCTCTTCAGTTATCATGTGGAAACCAAAGTTAACTCAGGTACCAACGTGACCTTGGAAATTAAATCAAGGTCACCAATCTTTATAAACTTCTTCTAGCCCTTAGCAAGAACTATATACCTGTATAGTATCCCAGTCCTACCTTAAAAACTTCTTGAGTTATTGTGCAGAAACCACAGGAGTTCTACAATCTCTCTGTGACCCTGAAAACTGGGTCAAGGTCATCCATCTTCAAACTCAACCTAGCCCTTACAGAGAACCATAAAGCTGTGCAATATAAAAGTTCTAGCTCCAAGGTATAAGTTAACATGCAGAAAGCATGAAACCATATTCAGTAAAGTGGCTCTGTGACCTTTAAAGTGATGTCAAGGTCACCCATCTTCAAACTTCGCCTAGCCCCAAATATGGACTATTATCCTGTGCAATATAAAAGTCCTAGCTTAAAAATCTCTTCAGTTATTGAGCGGAAACTAAAGTTGACTCAGGTACCACTGTGATCTTGGAAATTAGGTCAAGGTCACCCATCTTCAAACTTTGCCTAGCTTTTGACCAGAATGATACACCTGTACAGTATCTAAGTCCTAGCTCAAAAACTTCTTGAGTTATTGTGCGGAAACCACGGTCTACCGACCGACCGACCGACCGACCGACCGACAGACCAACATGTGCAACGCTATATGCTCCACCTTCTTCGAAGGGGGGCATAAAAATATGTCAAAGTCACTGATATTATATCAAATTCTAGCTGTCTATATATCCTATAAATTTGGCAAGTCTAATCCAAACTTTTCCAGATATGGAATTTTATATCTTAAAACACACTTTGCGTCATAATTTGTCATATTATAGGGATCATAACTAACTAAGACTTTGCCCTAACCTACTATCCCGCCAAATTCTGTGAAGATCTGCCATAAATTAAAGATGCTAGTATGTTCACCAGATTTCCATATTTTGACCCATACATGGCATAATATTGTAGGTGGCACCACCAATATCAAAATGAACCTAGATTTTTATACACCCTATAAGTCCTGAAGGTTATATTGCGCTAACTTGAAAACTGTGGACAGTATTGCAGTCAAAAGATTTTCATATTTTGGCCTGTACATTACCTAAAACTACAGGTAGCGCCCCCAACATTAATGTCCACAAAGATTTTTATACAGTTTATAACTCCTAAAGGTTATATGGGCCTATCTCAAAAATTGTGGGGTGCAGAACAATCAGGAGATGACCCCTGTATTCAAACTGGCCACTTGACCTTGACATTCAACTCAAATTAAATAATTGTTCAAAATATGCGCCCCAAATCCATGCCATGTAAACAGTGATGAGTTCACAAAGTACATAGCTTTCTGGGCATGGTAGGTGGTTATAGCATGTAGCCCACAAGACTTTTATCAGTTGATCAGGATGAACAGTTGAAATTATATCTAACCCAGATAAAAGTTTATTTATTCTGATAAAAAGAATGTACCGTTATTTGCGATAAGGCATCTCCAATTATCCTTATGCAGTTGTTCAGTCAACACAACCAGTTTACCTACCTACATGTACCCAGATAACATACTCTAATTTTACTAAGTCAGTACAGCTGTGCCGCCCCCTCCCCCTTCCAAGGTGCCAGAATTTATTGTTTCCAAATGCTAAATTCCTGTATGTTACAAAGATTTCAGGGAGAGTTGAATATAAATGACCAAACAGTGAGAGTCCACTCTAAAACTTGGAAAGCTATGGGCCAACATTGGGAGTCACGGCCGGCAGACCATTATACCTCAGTAACCCCCGTGTATATAGACATGTCGATCATTAAGCAAACAGACTGTTCATCAACTTGCCAAAAAGGCCTTTTTTATGCCTTACATGGATCTTTTTTCTTCTATCTTTTATCTGTTAATGAAACATGGCACTTCTACAAGTTTCAGACACACATGTAATTTCAACTTACTTATCCACTTATCCCTACCTTGTCAATGTTTATCTTAAGTCCTCAGTACATTTTTTTTTCAGTTGGTTAGTCTAAATAGTTTTAAAGCAATTTTATATAAAATATTTTTATTTCCTTGTCACACCCTAATTAAAGTTTGCATATCATATTTTTGGAGTATCTTGGTAAGACTGTGGGTGTACCAGCTTCCAAATTCTTAACATGTCTTCGGTCAAGACATCCCATCTCTTGGACCCAGTAGATTTCGATGACATGGTTTTTCTGTGAAAAATTTTTACAACAAAGGATTCTGACTGGTTAACATTGCATTGTCTCAGCATTTCATGTACAGAGACGTGGCCAAACCCTTTACACTTGATGCATGTCAGGCCCCACATCCACTTGCATGTTTGTACAGCGTATTCACAGTTTGGAGTTAGACCAATAGAGGGTGCCTCTGATGAACACAGTACTGCCAACCTCCAGAATTGTTTCAGAGACTACCAAAACTTCAGGTTGGAAAATCATAAATTTTCACAATTACGGCCTTCCTCCCAAAAATCTATCAATATTTTCCTTTCATATTTCATATTGAGAAAATAATCTGCAGAAACTCGACTTTGTCTGCCCAATGTTCTGCTGGATAAGTGGACAATACTGTGAACAAGCGGAAATCCGTCTTTTTTGTTTCCTTGTAGCACGGACCTGTTGAATACAGCTAAGCCCATATATACTCATTTTTCAACTGCTACTTGACAATCCAACATTATACATGACAGTTACCAGGGGGCAGGGAGGTTCTATCTTATTCCATCTTCATTTAGACTACATCCATGTGGGTAACAAACAAATCAGTCCAGTGAGGTCTCGGCAGACAAACAGGGACAGACCACCCAGTATACATCAGTGAGATCTTTAAATACATACAGGGACAGACCACCCAGTATACATCAGTGAGGTCTGTATATAGGGACAGACCACACGGTATACATCAGTGAGGTCTGTAAAAACATACAGGGACAGACCACACAGTATACATCAGTGAGGTCTGTATAAACATACAGGGACAGACCACACAGTATACATCAGTGAGGTCTGTATAAACATACAGGGACAGACCACACAGTATACATCAGTGAGGTCTGTATATAGGGACAGACCACACAGTATACATCAGTGAGGTCTGTATATAGGGACAGACCACACAGTATACATCAGTGAGGTCTGTATATAGGGACAGACCACACAGTATATATCAGTGAGGTCTCTATAAACATACAGGGACAGACCACACAGTATACATCAGTGAGGTCTCTATAAACATACAGGGACAGACCACACAGTATACATCAGTGAGGTCTCTATATACATACAGGGACAGACCACACAGTATACATCAGTGAGGTCTCTATAAACATACAGGGACAGACCACACAGTATACATCAGTGAGGTCTTTAAATACATACAGGGACAGACCACACAGCACAAAATTACTCTAAATTCTCAAAACACACTACAATGCATCAAGGAGATGGTAGAGAAGGAGGACCAACTTTAAGTGTCTTGTGCAGGGACTATCCATTCTGGCCCTTGCATTGTTTGTAAATGTACCAACTTTATCTTTTGTACATTTGATGTTTATATTAAGAACGTCCACAAAGACATTTTTCGAGCATATCAGATTCTGCTGCACGATGCACCCAGTGCAATGTTGACAAAACCGTCTGGGAACATTTTGAGCATGACACAAGAGTGGCTTTGGTGGGAAGAATGTCTGCACAGTAATGTGTAATGTATTGGGATGTGGAATAGAATAGCAAAGGGTTAATTTATCATTCAACAGACCTCTTGATTGGTTATATAATATACTTTAGTATGAACATAACCCTCCTTCTCTCATGTACTATTATGGGGTCCAATGGGCCCAAAAGTTTCAAAATAATTACCTGTATATTACACAGGTAAATAGACACAATTTTTGCAACAAGATACAGGAAATTCATTCAAATATCACGACTAGGATTTAAAATGCATATATCCCTATGGATCAGGAAAAATATTAACCATATGATACCTTGAAAAGCAAATGGGCCACTACATCTGGCCATAAAATTGTTTATATTTTTAATTGAATGTATCGACACAAAGGAAATCAATGGTAGCCCAACAATGACATTGTGGCTGAACAACATTTCCTCTCCTCTCCAGGCTCCTTGGTTGTATGAATGAACTCCAGCAATCACACAACAGCAATTTACAGACCTGCACACTGCCCACTGGGCACAGCAAGAGCAACAGGTGGTTGGTCAACAGTTTTGTGAGGGCCGCCAGGCTGCACACCACCACCTGGCAGACAGGTCTGTGTGCCCAGCACTTGCTCCACCAATACACACTCACTGTGCTTCTGACCACTCTGTCTGCACCTGTGATCCTCCGCCTGGTGTCTGTGTCACTGTAACTCCCACACAGGAGATTGCCTGCTGGGCCAGACAAGTTTTGACTGACAGACAGGGTGGACCAAACTATAAGCAGGCATTGCTTTATTCCAGTATACATGTATATGCCACCCCTTAGAAAACACAAAATGTATCACTGAATTTTGAATTGATATCTGGAGGTGTGCTGGCTAATGTATGGGACCGTATTTGTAGGCAGGTTGCCTGCCCCTGTAAGCAGCACTGCCAACCTGAATGCCAACCTGCCAGGCTGAAAATCAAGGACAAAGAAAGGAAAATTCATGAAATTGATTCTATTGATATGTACACCTGCAACAGGAAGAAAAATATTGGATGAAACTCAGGGAGGTGGTTAAAAGTCAGTTTTTTCCCCTAATTTTGAAGAATTTTTGGCATTACATCGAGGGAGCCTCCAAGGTAGTCAAGAGAGTTGGCAACACTGTGACTTCTCTTCCTGAAATAGGAGATCAAAGGATTGCACTCTGGCCTCTCTCACTTAAGGACACTCTGAACAGACTGCAAGACCTCAACAAAGCTAGCACTCCTTCTCTCCCTTTTTGATGCCCTCCCCTTTCCCCATGAAGCACTCCTCCCATTCTGTGTTGGTGGTTCCTCTTTCGGGAGACCAAAGCAGGTGGCCTCTCAATGCACATCAAATAACACATAAACCATAGCTCTGGGGGAATTAAAGATGCTACAGTGTTCACAAGATTTTCATATTTTGACCCAGATATTACACATTACTGTAGGTGGTGCCACCAATCTCGAACATGACCTAGATTTTTATACACCCTACAAATCCTGAAAGTTGTACTGAGTTAACTTTAAAAAGTAGACGTTATCACACCAGCAGACATATGTGGACCAAAAGACAGATGGACAGATATGAGTGGTCACCATAAGTCAGCAGAGCTAAAAGACACATCAATGTTACAAGACAAATGTTTCACTATGGAGACTGAGCACAACAGAAGTAGCTACTACTGCTGCACCTACGAGAACCCAGTAGTATCAACAGTGATCGAGATTTTGACCCCGACCCCCACCCCATCAAAATCACAAAAACAATATTAATAGCAGTATCTGTTTTATAAGATCACTGTAAATATTCCTAACAAGATAGACAAAATATTTCACGCTGTAATCCAGGGCCAGAATTTCAGTGAAAATCCAAGAATCCATTCTCATAAAGATTCTCCTAAACTTGTCTTTCTTTAAAAAGAAAACTAATCGACAAAAATCTAAATAGATTCTCTCGAAATTTTGCGAAATTCTGGTCCTGTAATCATAATTACTGTGCATCACCATCAGACCAAAAACAGGGTTTTAATACGAGTCCCAAGGGCCTAATGCTCTCCTGGCACCTTGGCTACACCTACATCTTCATTTCAAAATTACAAATCCTCAAGTGACTTCTGAACATATAAAGCTTGTGATTTTAGTGTCTCATTTGTCCACCAGATGGCACTTCGATCCACATGTACACATAGCTTATTTGTGCAATTCCTGTGATGGATATTGTTGCATGTGCCAAGACAACAATGAGGGAGTCTTTAACTTTATGTTCTCAGTGACCTCGGGACAGAAGATCAAGGTCACATAGATTGTGTAATACAAGAGGCCCATGGGCCTGGTGGTGTGCTGACATTGCTATTCATGTCCAAGCTACACCCTGCCATTACAAAGTCACCTCTTTCAACTTTACAGGCATGGTGACCTCACAAAAAAACCTCAAGGTCAGTCACATTACATAAGATTCAGCCGTTGGACATGGTCTATATATCCTATAGATTTGGCAAGTCTAATACAATCACTTTTCCAAATATGGAATTTTATATCTTAAAACACAATTTGGCTCATAATTTCCATCAAATTATATGTGGCGCCACTAGTATCATTAGCAACTTAAGACTTTGACCTCCTGCACAACCCAAACATTTTCAGTGACGATGGGGCAAAAACTAAAGATGCTGGAGTGTTCACAAGATTTTCATTGCTTGACTCATAATCCTGCAGGCGGTGCCACCAATATTGAAAGGGACCCAGATTTCCATACACCCTATAAATCCCGAATGTTACACTGGGCTAACTTGAAAACTGTGGATGGTACCACACTCACAACCCAAAAGTTTATGGACCAAATGGCGGATAGACAGAATGACGGATGGACATCTCTAGTATGATACACTTATGTAGAAAAACATGACCCATATTTATAAATGAAAAACACCAGGCGAGGGCCTGACAGCTATGTCAAAGAAAAAGTAGGTTTAGGATAGTCCTACCGGGTTCGCCTCCAGTGGGGCAACATAGGGGACTGAACATGACAGTTGTGTCTATCTCTTATATAGCGCGGTGTAACATTTGATGTTGCTAACATGGTTAGGTCAACGTCACACGCAGGCCGTTGATCCTGCAGATTTGGAAATTTGTTGACCCGTCAGTGACGTGATACGGGAGACTTTGTGCGTGTAGTACGTGCTCCAGTCTGTTCAGTCTATGATGTCATAGACACCCGAATCCCTTACACTGGGTTATTTCAGTGGTTGGGGGAGCCCCATTGGCACAATAAATAAATATTTACATGAGTTATGGGGTAGATTATGTGACAGGGTCATGCTGTGAGTCCACTGAGACATGAATCAATTAGATTGTGTGAGAATATACTTGTCACAACTATCATGTGGTAAAACTGATGTTTGTACCTTCAGGTAGACATGGGAAAATAGGCATAGAACATAAAAGTTTAGCATAATACTGGGCAAGTATGCTTATTTTCCCATGAGATTGAGACCGAATGGTTCCATAGTGCAGAGCTTATGTATCCAATGGTGTTCCCTCTTCAGTCTGAGGGTTTTGATCTTTTTGAGTTTAGGTGGAGTAGGGATGTGCTCTAGGATCTGAACCTGAAGTTTGCAGACCTGTATGATCCGGTCTGGCAAAATGTCTGCCAAGCGGTTGCTGAATGTCACCTTTATTTATGTAAAAAAAAGTGTCCCCGAAGCCTGTGCATTAAATGGCGCGACATTTGCCCCACATTTTGTTTGTTGCAGGATAAGCAAGTGAGAAGATATACTGGATTATTGTGCTTACATATTTATAAAATATCAAACCCAACAATGACAGCAAAGAGATTCCAGATTTACCAAAGCATCAACATTCATATTCCAATACCAATGTGAAAAAACAAATTTCACTCCTGACTTGAGACAGGCAGTCACCCATTAAAGGCAACTGGTGGTTTTAAACCGGTCCTCTAAACCTTTGACATATTCTTCATTAAATACAGACTATAGTGTTTCCAATATGTATAGGCATACAGACTATAGTGTTTCCAATATGTATAGGCCCAACCACTCAAAATCCAAATTTTATCACTTCAGCCAAAAATAAAGAGAAATGGTAGGCCTATCACTTTTTTGGTTCTTCTGACTAGTTCATAAGCTGAGTTTACAGCAAAAGTAGAAAGTAGGCCTACATCATTTTTGTGATATCTATGAATCTGAAACATTATGTAATTAATAAGTTAATAGACTGAATCAGATGGACAGGATTCAAGGACTCAAATGGCTTTGTTTGACAACTGTATGACACAGAACAAATCAGACAGAATGTTATTTAGAGTTGAATAAAAATACATCGACAAACAATAGTTACAGTATACAAAATAACATTCAAATACATAACCTGTCAGGACAACTCCAATTAAGGAATACATGTATATTATAATTCCGCTATCACCTAGAGAACATAAAGATCACAACATTAGCACCTGTTTGTGTATAACATATTCACTGGTTATCTGGGACTGAGGAAAAAAAGATTCTGGCCATGGTGGGACTGACAAACAAAAACATAAATGAAATTTTAAAAAGTGCCATATCAAACTTTCAATTAATTTCTGTTTAATATATAGACCAATTTACAACCGAACATATTTCGGAGTATTCTGATAAACTGCAATTTTAAATACTTTGAAAATACAGTGTAAGAGAGAGTAGAGACTGCGTCTGTCATATTGGAAGAAGTTACTTTTATCAAATTAGGGATATAGAGACATATTGAATTTTGTGTAGAACTTCTGACAAGGATAGCTGATAAAGGAACATCTTTGTATCTGCTGTTATGTGAGTGTGTAGCAGTTTGAGTCAAAACATGTTGAGAGGAAGTTGGTTACTGGGATACCTATAGTAAAATTTAATGGCTTTCATATGTAATATATCTCTGAGTTTAAGGGTAATCAGGACTTTAAACAGAGGTTCAGTATGTGAAAGAAAATTGGTGTTGCATATACATCTTATTGCCTTTTTTCTGTAATGTATAAATTCTGTCAGAAGAATGACCCCAAGCTAAAATAATAGAGTAATTGAGATGAGGCATGAAGAGAGAATATGAGAAGAAGCACCGAAGTTGGTAGATAAGAACATCTAGTCTCTTGACAATACCAATGACTCTGGAGAGTTTATTGGCAATTTTATTAATATGTGGTGTCCATGAAAGATGTTTATGAATCTGCAGGCCTAAAAATTTAATTCATCCACACTTTCAATTTTAGTATCCTTGATTTTGAGGTCTTAATCTAGCAACACTTTTTTTTGAGGAAAATGGAAGACCCAGTAGAGAGGTTGAAAGAAGAGAGAGACTTCAGGAATGTTGTGTCATCTGCATAGAGAATTGATTCAAAGTTATCAAAAGCTGAGTGCATATCATCCACGTAGATGAGAAACAAAAGGGGTCCAATGATGGACCCTTGCAGTACTCCAGCAGTACTAGGTAATGTTGTAGAGCATACACCATCATAATCCACAAATTAAGTTCCATCAGAAAGATAACTTTAAAACCAGTTTAATGGAATGCCTCTTATTCCGTAGTAATCCAGCTTTTTTAGAAGAATGGTATGATCTAACGTGTCGAACACTTTCAACAGGTCTAAAAATACTCTAATTGGTGTTTCACCAGCATCAAGATCATTATAAATTCGGTCAAGAAATTCCAATGTAGCTGTTTCGGTTGAATGTAATTTTTGGAACCCATGCTGTGATTGCTGTCTTTTGTCAAGTGAAAGATAAGATTTAACATGATCATAAATTTGGCTGTATACAACTTGTTCAAAAATTTTTGACCTTACAGGGAGAAGTGTCGATAATTATCTATTAGGGTGTTGTGATCTTTTTTATAATATGGGTCCAACTTTTGCTATTTTCAATTTATCAGGGAAAATACCAGTACTGAGAGACTGATTACAATTAAGGACAAGGACTTTGCTAGTGAAGCACTTGCGCTTCTAATAGGTTTCATAATTAAATGATCATGCCCAGAGCTAGCCTTTCCTTTGAAATTATTCAGAATGCTCAGAACATCAGTGTCTGTAATATGTGTAAAGGAAAACGAGTGTACAACTGGATCTTTGAGAAAAGTTGAGAAGTGATGTAGGTTAGGCACCTGTGTTTGTCTGGCCAGTTTGGGATCTATATTAGTGAAGAATGAATTGAAAGGTTTGGCAATTTCTTGTTTGTTGGACACTTTTATGTTTTCGATTTTAAAGCAAGAAGGGAAATCTTTCTTACTCTTTTTAATATGGAGAACTGACTTTATAGTCTTTCATGTCTTTTTGAGTCATTTTTTAATTTTGCAAATTGATGGTCGTAAAACTCCTGTTCAGATGTCAAATTAATTTGTCAAGAATTTTATTGTAAACCTTAAAATTTTGTTTTGTGGTATTATTATAAACAACAGTATCTTGTGGCGTAGTTTTCAATATTATATAAAGACAGTCACGAAATTTCAGAGATTTTAGGAGACCATTTGTCATCCAAGGGGAATGCTTATGCTTATATTTATTGAATTTGACAGTTTTAATAGGTAAATGTTTATCTTTGGCCTGGCAAACAATGTGTTCAAGTGTAATGTAACTTACATTGGGATCTCGGGAAGGATCAATAATTAAAAATTGCATACTATCAAAATTTGCTGATTCAGAGTAAAAGCTATTCAAAGATTGATTATCTCTTTTTTTCAAGACTGGCAAATTTAGGAGGGCTAGGTAAGTTCAAGTTCTGATTTAAACAAGTGAAGTACAGGAAATGATCTGATAGTGCAGTGAAAATGATGCCTGAGTGGCAGGACTTTTTAGAATGAGACGTGCTACAGAAAATGTTATCAATTAAAGTAGTACGTCTTTAACATAGACGGGTTGGCAAAGGGTGTCATTCCATGTCAAATCAGGCAAATTTTTATTTAGCCCCAGCTCGACCCATCTTGGATTTTCCTCCAATTTCACTTATCTGTACAACAACCATTGTGACGATGTCTTACAAAATATTAGGCCCCAGTGGCCACTGGTTCAAATTTTATGGCCCCTGGGGAGGGGGAGGGGTCATCTTTAAAAGAAAGTCTGTATTTTTTTGCTAATTTTTAGAGCTGTATTACAGCTAAAGTATTCAAGCCACATCTATAATTTTTTCTGCAGTAATTCTTCTATACTCAGAGCGTGAAAGGCACAAAATAAGATAGGATATAAGATGGTTTCCAATACTTATGGTGATACAAAAATGGCAAAAAACAATCGCAAATGACAAATTTTGATTTTTCTACTAATTTGACCCATTTATTTACTTGCTACAATGCTAATTAGTTGTATATTTAATATTTATGCTGGATATTTGTATATATGACAAAAAAATAAATGATTGAATATGTAAATATAAAAATATTTGGCCCTCAAGTTGTACTTTTTGTTAATGGGGAACCCTTTTACCAGGGTACTCAGTCCTGACAAACAGCACCAGTATCACACTTTGCTATATAGTAGAACAAGTTCACATACACAACATATCCAAAAATCATAGTGGTGTCTTGTTTTCTTCTTACAAAATTTTATCCATAATTTTGAAGGAAAATGTGCATTTCGTTAGACATTTTACTGATACTGAACCATTAAAGTGCCAAATAACAACAAGCTGACATCTGTAACATGATAATTTATAATGTATTTCTGATAAGCACTTCTTATTCTAACATGGTAAAATTAAATTGAAATTTATACTGCACTGTTGTGTTTTCATTGACACATTCTTTAATTATGCTGTTTTGTAACCATTTTGCAGGTGTGGGGGGGGGGGGGGTATGGTATTAAAATGACTGCAACGAATGGCTTATTTTTATTGAAATTCACTGCTGTAACTTTATTGGAAGGAAAAAAGACACCTACACAAGTTTTGGATGTGTTGTGTACCTATGTCTGTTCTACAATATTCCAAAGTTTGATAGTGGTGCAGTTTGTCAGCACTGAGTTACACCCTGGTAAAGGGGGCCCCCGTTAACAAAAAAAACGCAACTTTGGGACCAAATATTTTCACATCTGTATATTCATTAGTCATTTCTTTGTTTTAAATACAAGCATCCTGGTCCAATATTACATATACAATTTTTCAGCATTGTAGCAAGTGCATAAATGGATGAGATAGGTGACCAAAATCTGTAAATTCTCAATGGCGATTATTTTTTTTTTTTTTTGCAATATTTAGACCACCATAAACACTGAAAGCTGTCTCCTACCACACCTTATAACACATTTTTAACTCTCTCTATATATAGGGGAATAATTCCAGAAAAATTAATGGATGTGGCTTTAACACTTTTACTACAAGGAGCTTTAAAAATGGCATAAAATTACTACAAGCATTTTTTTTTTGATGACCTCTTCCCCTCCCCAGGAACCCTAAATCATGAACCTGTGGTCAGAAAGGCCTAATATTTTGCAAATCCTCTTTATAATAGTTATTTTACACTTGTGTGTAGTTTGAAGAAAATCTGAGACGGGTGACCTGGGGCCATTGCCTGAGTTCACACGGAATAACCCAAAGTAATTTTGGGAACAAAACTACTGTTAAGTATGGCATCTAGGTACCCACAAGATTTTCCCTCAAATTTACCTGTATCAAATCAATGCTAAAATCTCCAACAATAAATTTGTCAGATCTTTCTTTAGACAAAGCCTCCATAATGGGAGTAATCTAACTAATGAATAAGTCAAGGTCATCATTTCCATCCCTTGGGGGTCTATAAACATTACCTAATGTAATTGGTTGTTTTAAGCCATTACCCATAATGTTGATAAATTGACCCCCCCCCCCCCCCATATTCTGTTAGGAGAGTAACAATCAGGGACAGTATATTGAAATTTCTTATGCAAGTAAATCATTAGACCACCGTGTGAACTGCAGGTAGATCCAAGAGGAAAAGATACAAAATTTTCCATCTCATATTTAGAAACATTGTGCTGTTCACCACCACCTACAATCCAAGTCTCCTGAATATAAATAGCACTAAAACTAAAGTTGTTTTCTGCGAGTTATCCATAAATGTTTTAAACTTATCAAATTTAGCATCCAGGGATTGTATGTTTAACCCTAAAACTGAGAAATATTGTGGAAAAAGGTTTGAGATAAGAGGTCAAATATTCAAACGGCCATGAGCAATCGTATTATAAGCTCTACCACCTTAGATCAGCAGAGCTAAAAAGGCTGATAACCAGAGCCATGCCTAGGGGACATGAACATCTCTCACCAGCCTCCAAAGTTTTTCTGCAATGCTCATTCAAGCATGATGTGACCAATGAAGTGTGACAGTGATGGTACAAATCTGGCAGGACAATTACTATAAATCATTTACCCAATTATGAAAGTTCTATCTAGTTTGAAATACAAAGCCCTAACTAGTGTAGTTTTCAGATGAGATAATGCCACCGGGATTTTTTTCAGCAATACTCATTCAGGCATGATGTGACCAATGAAGTGTGACAGTGAGGGTACAAATCTGTAGTGACCCTTACTATAAATCATTTATTCACAGGGCCATCTTGTAAAACAGACTTATCTGAATGGTGCTAGCCTGTTTAAATATATTATAATAAATAAATAAATGAATAAATACCCACGTATGAAAGCCCTACCTACTGCAGTTAGTGAAATAATGGCTATTCCAGTGCCAACTTTGTTGATGGACCAATGGGGGGGAAAGTGGCTGCTTTGGCGAGACCAAAATACACAAAATGGCAGGTTTTGTCAAGAATCCATTAATCTGATCCAGATGGATTTGGGGAACTGGATACTCTCTGAGGAATGTTCACTTTACCTTTTCTAAGACTGCACAGCCAAGTTACCACATGGTGTAAACAGAAATGGAAACTTTTTGGTTTTGAAAGGCTGGCCAATTCCAGTTGTCACATGCATATTTAGCAGCTAGGAATGCCTTTGTTGCCAGACAGGAACCACATATACATACCAACAACACCAAAGAGCTACATGTCACTAATTTTAACGTGGGCATGAAGAAACTCAAAGGGCACTGGGGGAAGGAGCTTTTGAGACACCCTGTATGTCCCTCCACTCTGTTGATGCATCCATAAATACCTACATGCTCAACCTAGCCCTGACTTCTAAATCATTTTACAATCTTTGCCAATGTGTATCAGCTTGTACATGAAGATATACAAAGGCATGACTGCTAGAGAAGACACCTGTGGAGATCGGCCAATTCATGAGGTCCAGTCCCCAAAATTCAACACTAAAATCTAGGGCACAGTTCAAGTTCCATGCACATCACACAGTTTGGCACAACACATTTTGGTTATGTGGCTGTGTCATACCCAAGTGGCATTGGAATGGAAAGTCCACACAAACAGTCTGGCTTTTATGAGTATATTCAAGCATCTCAACAGTTTTGTTTAATCCCTTGGCAGGTAGAAGTGGCAAATGCACTGCACACAACTGGAAGCTTCTCAGGGAGGATGTCAAACACCACAGTATACATGGTATATACATTCAACTTTGTTAGTGATGCTTTTGACCTAGGGCTGCAGGTCTTGGGTGCTAAAGAACTGTTCATATTTATACATAGATATAAGATATAGTCTTGTGTCTATGTCAACCTGTATGTCAGTCTGGCTGCATCCAAAATAGAATTGTCAGCTTTTTATAATTTCAATATTCAGTTACAAGTACTTTTTTATTTATAATTCATGATTGTAATATCCTGAACTTAGTACCTTGCTTAGGTTTATGCTAATAAAGTTCTTATTCTTCTGAAGTAACACTGATAATTCTGTCACATAACGCTATCATGGTGACCTCTATCAGTTGACCTCCTTGCCCCATAACTTGACCTCCGGTATTGACCAACCGCATAAGCTTTTCATAATGGACTAACCTCAGAATGATCTGATGGCCAGTCAGAGCTGGGTGGGCTTTTGTATAGTGAACAAGATATGTTTGTAAAACATAGATACCCCCCGCCCTCATTACCCTATTGATAGTGGTAGATGGGACACTCTTACCTGAGCGCAGAGACTGAGGGCGCCAGTCGGAGTCTGACCCAAGTGTACCATTTGAATCACACGCTGATTTCAACTCTCTACGTCAAACCAATCAGTGAGCTAGATATGCCGACCAGTGAACCAATCAAACACATTCTAGTAAAGCCATTTCGGTTTTCTTTTATACATATTCAGCGACAGATGGCATGCTTCAAATAAATAAATAGATTGGTCAATAAACTAGTTCTAGCTTAGGACACTAGATGGCAGAGTAACATTCGAATCTGAACGAAGATTTGTGTGTGCTATTGTAATTGGAGCGGTAAATTCAAAGGCTGGTACACTTGGGTCAGACTCCGACTGGCGCCCTCAGTCTCTTGCGCCGTCCATGAGTCTGCGCTCAGGTAAGGGACACTCGTGACCTTACAAAATTAGTGAAGGTTGATCACACATCAATGTCACATATCTTTAAACTTTAACCTAGCCCTTAAAAAACGACTAAAAACTTGGATAATGTAAAAGTTATAGCTGAAAAATTAGTCATCATTTAGAAACCATATTCAGCAAAGTGGCTTTATGACCTTGGAAATTAGGGCAAGGTCACTCACTTTCACTTGACCTTCTTCAGTTATTGTGCAAAAACCACAGGAAGTCTACTGTCTGCGTGACCCTCAAAACTGGGTCAAGGTCACCCATCTACAAACTCAAACTTGCCCTTATAGGCAACCATAAAGATGTGCAATATGAAAGTGCTACCTCTAAAATGCAAGTTATCATGCAGAAACAGTATTCAACCAAATGGCTCTGTGACCTTTGAAATTAGGTCAAGGTCACCCATCTTCAAACTTGACCTAGCCCCAAATACGGACAATTATCCAGTACAATATAAAAGTCCTAGTTTCAAAACCTCTTCAGTTATCATGTGGAAACCAAAGTTAACTCAGGTACCAACGTGACCTTGGAAATTAAATCAAGGTCACCAAACTTTAAACTTCTTCTAGCCCTTAGCACGAACTATAGACCTGTAAAGTATCCCAGTCCTAACTTAAAAACTTCTTGAGTGATTGTGTGGAAACCACAGGAATTCTACAATCTCTCTGTGACCCTGAAAATGGATCAAGGTCACCCATCTTCAAACTCAACCTAGCCCTTACAGAGAACCATAAAGCTGTGCAATATAAAAGTTCTAGCTCCAAGGTATAAGTTATCATGCAGAAAGCATGAAACCATATTCAGTAAGGTGGCTCTGTGACCTTTAAAATGAGGTCAAGGTCATCCATCTTCAAACTTTGCCTAGCCCCAAATATAGACTATAATCCTGTGCAATATAAAAGTCCTAGCTTAAAAAACCTCTTCAGTTATTGTGCGGAAACCAAAGTTAACTCAGGTACCACTGTGATCTTGGAAATTAGGTCAAGGTAATAATTATAATAAATTTTTCAGATTTGTGCCATAATACATCACCTATCCACTACATTTGGTAGATTTACCAACCAAGTGGAGAAAGGAGATTATTGGAATTTGCTACAAGAACAGCTGCTCTAAAGCCACATTACATGTACATTATTGTGGGCATTAGGATTTGGGAACATTCATTTATCACGCTTTTAGATCCATCTTTGTAGTGCTTAAGTTTTAAAAAATTTGTGGTTTTTTGACCTGGTACATGTAAATTTTGTCATATTATTGTTTCTCCTGAGTTTGCCCTGTTTTGCTGCCTGATACAGGAGTAAATTGTCATTAATGGCATCATTTCTGTTTATAATTTATACCTTTTATAGCCTGTCTGAATTTCAGCATTGATGTACTTTTGCCATTGTCCATTTTGCCAAGAGGACCAAGATGGTCCTGTTCTCTGCTGGCAGGCAGCTGGGTCACTACAACTGACCCAAATCAGACTAACTTAAAATGTGGATGTCCAGTTTCAAGGTTCAGCCTTGTTTCAATTTATCTGTCTCAGACTCCCTATTTTAGCTCAGAGTAACAATCACTCACATGAACACATAAGCTGTGATGTATATGTACAACATGTATACACATTCAGGTCTCTCTGTCTTGAATTTAATTACAGTGACACCTGCTATTTAAGACCACCCTTTCTGTCAGCAGAAAGTGGCCCTATTTTGGGCTAAGTGATTGGTGCTGAAGGTTGCTGGTTCCAGACCTGGCTGTTCCATGGTCATAAAATATAATAGGGCAAGTGGTCTTAAATAGCTAGCACATACATTAAAGAAAATAGACTGCTCTGCCATCAGATATGTGGTCTCAAGAGTCAGGTGGTCTTTCACAACAGTAGTCTTAAATTACACGTTTTACCATAATAATATTCTTTTGTTGTGCAAGACTGCTTACTGATACACAGTTTTACCAATAAGTCAGCTACTAGGTTGGGTTGGTATGGTCTGTTATTTGTGCATATTTTTGCCAGATCCAAAGTTGTCCCAAAATTGACGGGGAAAAAACAGGGTGGATGAGCTTCATGTCATAACTTGCAGTATTTTTGCCCTTGAATTCTTTCAACTTTTCAAGCAATGTTATGTATCATGATACAGCCTTCTATCAAGCCAAGCATGGACATGAATTGACACTTTGATGAATCCCCTGTAGCCCATCCCCCAACTACAAAAATTAAAATTGTAGAACTTGTTACGAAAAATTTTATCCAACAAACACATCCCAAGAGCTTTGCTGGCTTTGTAAAGCCATCAGAGTTAAAAACTGATGTCAGTCCATCTGAGACAGCTGGCAAACCACTGGGCTGAAAACAATGTTTAGTTGTCAAAAACTAAGTGATTCACTTCAATAAACCAGGAGCACATGACCTTCTGCATGTTTAGTTGTCAACACTTTACACGGTGCCCATTCATGTGTCAACATGCTTTTCTTATGATGAAAAAATCAAATAGAAGTAAACACATAAATTATGCTCAGGACTGTACAGTGTCATCATAAAAAGTCAAATATTGGTACCATGGATACTTCCCATGCTTTTGCATTGTCCACTACTCAAGTCTACATGTCCTCTATATAGATGTCCCAGCACACCTCAATGCCCACCAGCACAAAGACAATTAGCAGTCTTAGGTTATGTCCATGCTAACTGATTTGCTGAGAGACTTATTATCAGAACTGCCTGTACGTACATCCCCAAAGGTGATTCAGTCTCTCCCTGTCTGTGACCATAGATCTGTGTTCTAGTTCTCAGATGAGGCCACATGAGCACATTAATTTTCTCAGTGCCAAGTGCGACTCAAGTGGATCTACTTTCAAACTAGTCTGAATCATCATAAGGATCCTAGATTCATATTCTTCCTAAAAATACCTTTCATTCAAGTACCAGCATGCCTATAGGGAATCTGGGAATCAGGACTCTTTATTTGACCAGAAAAAGTAAAATTTGCATATCTTGTACACAAAACTGTAGTTAAAGAATTGGAACTAAACAATGAGAGTCTGCACAAAAAAGGTCAGGGAGACACATGTTATGACCTTTGATAGATTGCTATCATGCGTGCCACCCTACATGCATGTAAACAAATAACAGTAATATAGAAAAGTGGTCAATATTACATTTCATTCTAAAGATGCAATAGTTTGAATAATTTAATTTGAGTTACATATATAACAATTCGGGATGTTACAGGAATTTTCATACTGCTTCATATATCTCTTCTTTACATATAGTTTGAATAGCCAACATAACTATGTGTATATACCTTCTCTTTAATACTTTCAGGATTTGAATTAAGAAGCTGTATTATTTCATTCCGTAAACATTTTGTAGCAAAGACACGTATTGTCTGAGTGACAAAAAATTGCTGTCGTCTGATATTGTGATTATGTATTTGAGGAGTTGGCATGATTGGTATTCAATCAAAATAAAGAGGGAGCTGGTTGTTTTTAAATTTATAATAGAATTTTAAAATTTGCAATTTGTATAAATCTTCCAACTTCAACAAGTTTCTAGTTTTGAATATAGGATCTGTGTGGGCGTTATATTTACTATGATTTATAATTCAAATGGCCTTTTTTTTTGGAAGTCTATTTAACCTATCAAGTTTATTTCCCCAGACTAGAAGGCAATATGTCAATCTGGAGAGAATCAGGGAATTATAGATTATTTGAAGTATATGTGAAGGAAGAAAATTTTTCAGTTTATTCATAATACCCTATTGTCTGGGAGATTTTTGGTGAAACTTTTTGAATGTGATCCAGAGATCTAGATCCAGAGAGATATATCCCAGGTTAACAGCTTTTCTCAGTGTGCATTGGGCACAATGAAAAGTTGCTGACTCAGTCCAATATTTGGCACTGAAAGAGTTAAAATACCACACAACATAACATCCACATCACTCTCTCTCTCTCTCTTGCAGAAATATTTGTTGTGTTCTTTATGGAGCTTGACTGGCCCAAGTCCATTATGTTCAATGTGAGGAAGATATTTATAAGCTGCCACCTGAATTGCAGGGACTACGCTCCACAAGGTATCACAGTTCATTAAGCACCATATAAAAGCCATGGCTGCAGAGCATCTGTGCATGGCCTGGCTGGCCATAGATATGGAAGCTCCCACATAAAATGCTGGCCCCTTCACATGTATGCACTCTCAGCTCAAACCTGCTTTGAAACAAAAGTTCTGAGTCGTTATTCTGCATGGCTACAGCTTTCCCAGAATCAATAGACTGACTGACTTACACCTAGCAAACTGACTGGCCAGACCACACACTACTGCTAGCAAGTAGGTGGTCTCAGGGCAGGCTGTAATCTCTCTTTACAAAATTAGCAGCAAAATCAATGCTACAACAAACTAGAAGCTGATCAGTGACCGAAAACCCCTCGGCCAGGACGGACGGACAGACGGACGGACGTGTAGGTGATGACAGCTTTGGTGCACATGCAATGAGCAGAAATACCATGGCAAGGCCATTTTTCTTCAATGCAGCACTGTGACTTAAATATGTACCCCAGTGACCTAGTTTTTGATAGGCTTCTGAGGCATCCTTAGGACAAACTGTCATAAATAACTGATGTAGCAACATTCAATATTGTTTCGATATTGTGTCAATGCCATTTTTTTCTTTAATGCAGTACAGTGACCTAAATACGGGACCTTGTGACCTACTTTTCAACAGGCACCTGAAGCACCTCAATGGCCCCCTATGGTGAAAATTTTTTCTGGAAAGTGAGTATTTTTGGAGATACTGTGTTTACAAGGCACAGATGGACAGACACATGTGTAGATGACGAAGATACCCCTCTGGCCTAGAAGGCCAAGGGGTAAAAACAACTTTGTCCATAACATGTTCCCAAAAATATCTACATGGTTTCTTGCTTTGAATAAAAAAGAGCACCACACCACCATACACAGAGAAATCTACACAGGGCCCACCCAAAATACAGCTGTATTGTCAGAAGCTAGGTAGTACTCACTGAACAAAGAATGCAAATGGTTTTTTAACCCTTCATGCTCAATTTTCCCAAAACCGCCTGTCAATAAATTGTCATTGATTTAAACTTATTCATGTCAATTTCATATAAAATAGATAACATCTTGTCCTGCATTATAGATACTGACCAAGTCTTATTCTGAACAAAACTGATAACCACTTATATAACAAGAGGGCTGTGTGAACAGCCCGTGCCTCAGCTGATCTTGACATTCATCACACTTGCAGCTCTATGAACTTGGGAAAGGATCGAGGACACCATGTTGTGAGTAAGTCTGACCTTTAGAGAAGAACACTTACATGTGCAACATCAAAGTTCAAGTAGTTCTCAAGTTATAATGAAGAGTAAAATTCATGTATGTTGCACTGTGACCCCACAAACGAGGTCAAAGTCATTCATGTACTGTCTCAGCATGACCTTCATACAGAATAATTAACATGTGTAGCTAACTCAAAACAGATCTCAAGTTATCAAGTAAACAGTAAATTTTGTGTCAGCTGTCCTGTGAATTAGCATTAGAATGCCCATTGACTTACATAGTAATCAATAGGAAAGCTGCATTGAACAATAAGTACCCGAATTGAAAATCCTTAAAAATCAGGAATCCAAAGCAGTGCCACCTAGTAAACAAATGTTTGACCCTTCCACAACAACATATCCATTACATTTCAGCTTAATCTGAGGGACGGTTCTGTAAACAAGGGAAAAATAGCAAAACCGTAAAAAAAATTCATTAAAAAATTGCAGCGCCACCTGGTGAACAAATTGGGAACTAGGTGTCCCCGGGAGTGTCTATGTACGATATCAAAGCAATTGGGTGAGCGGTTTCAGAGGAGAAGAATTTTTAAGGTTTCCCCCAAAAAAGAACAAAAAATTCATAAAAAATCCAAAAATCAATAGAGCATGACCACTTGGACACACTTGGTAGAGATCCACCCAAGGCACATCCCCACCAAGTTTGAAGTAAATCTGGTCAATATTATTAAAGTTATGACCATTACAAGAAATTCCCATGTAAAACTTTCCTATTAAAACTTCTGTAGAGATTATTGGGAAAAAAAATCATAAAAAAATCCAAATTCATTGGAACATGACCGTTGCAACAAACCTGGTTGACACCCACCCAAGGTACATTGCCACCAAGTTTGAAGTTAATCTGAATGATGGTTTTGGAGAAGAAGTTGAAAATGTGAATTAGCATTAGAATACCCATTGACTTCCATAGTAATCAATAGGAAAGCTGCATTGACCGACAAGTACCAGAATTGAAAAAATCGTTAAAAATCAGGATTCCGCAGCATTCCCACATAGTGAACAACTTTGTTTGACCCTTCTACAAGGAACACATCCACCATGTTTCAGCTTAATCTGAGTGACGGTTCTGGAGAAGAAGTCGAAAATAGCTATAACACACAAAAATTCATAAAAAATTAGGAAAAAATTGCAGCGCCACCTGGTGAACAAATTAAGAACTAGGAGTCCCAGGGAGTGTTCCTGTGTGATATCAAAGTAATTGGGTGAGCGGTTTCGGAGAAGAAGATTTTTAAAGATTTACCCAAAAAAGAACAAAAAAATTCATTAAAAATCCAAAAATCACTGGACCACGACCATTTGAACAAACTTGGTAGAGACCCACCCAAGGCACAACTCCACCAAGTTTGAAGTAAGTCTGGCTGACTGTTTTTGAGAAGAAGTCGAAAATGTGAATTGTGGACGACGACGGACGACGGACGGACGACGGACCCTCAAAAAACCTCAGCTGACTGACAAGTCAGCTGAGGTAAAAACCCGCCGGTACTTTCGGACCTGTATGCACAATCAGGGCAACCTTCTCACCCAAGCTACATCTTTCACACACCAGAGGGTCATGACGGGTCCTACTAGTGCTGTTGGGTAATTCACCACCTCAGGACGACCATGGTATCTGATACAAAATACCTGCTCTGAGGCCCATCGCTGGCTACAACTGATTTCTGTATTGTGGTGTATTTACATTTTCAAGTAATGTCTCAGTCTGGTAAAGTCCCATTATATATTGTACATTTATTTTCAACAAATTAACCTTCTCTTAACCCCAATGGCACACCTATTTTGGATACTACATCTTCAAAATATCCAATGGGCTCACTTTATAACTCTTTAACCTTATATGGGCCTATCTCAAAAATTATGGGGTGCAGAGCGTTCACACGATGACCCCTATATTCAAACTGGCCATTTTACCTTGACCTTCAACTCGGATTAAAAACAAGTTACAATAAAATATGTGCCCCACATCCAGCTTTGCAAATATAGCCTGTTTGTTCAAATAAGGTAATGACTTTTTGAGCTATGGACAAAAAACAAATTTGGACAAGCGCCAAACCTCATAATTAAGCGAACTGGGCTCCCACTGACCCAAAAAGTAAGTCACCAAGTACAGTTTCATGTATTATGTAATCACGTGCAATTTTGATCTGGAGGCTCAATAATTATTCTCTTTGCCATTGATGTCCAAGCTGCATGCAGCCATTACAAAATCACCTTTTCAATTTTACAGGCATGGTGACCTTAAATAATAGGTCAAGGTCACTGATATTACATAACATTCTAGATTGGCCATGATCTATATATCCTATAAATTTGGCAAGTCTAATCCAATTACTTTTCCAAATGTGGAATTTTACATCTTAAGACAAATGTTGGCTCATAACTTCTGTCAAATTGCAGGTGGCACCACTAGTATCATTGGCAACTCAGACTTTGACCTTTTTCACAATCCCACCGTATTTAAAACTGCCACACAAGAGGGTCCTTTCATTGCTCCATACATGTACTGTCTAAGTACTTTAAATGACCACAAGTTTGATATTACAACAAATAAGCCAATATATCAGCTTCACCTTTCACAGTCACTCAAACTCAAAATTACCATTATAACAAAAAACCCATAGGTACTTTTTCTTAGTTTTACAGTAATCATGGGCTGAGGATTAGTGAGATATAAGCCAATATGTCAGTTTGACCTGTCACAGTCCCTCGAGGTCAAAATTAAAGTGAAACTTGAAGTGAATCTGGCTGATGGTTTTGGAGAAGCAAAAACTGTTAATTCCCAATGTTGCATTCCCATTGACTTACACACTAATTCAATTCAATTTTTTCAATCAAAGTTTTCATTTCAGGCTAGCAGCCCATTTGAGAAAAAAAAAGGTACAAAACTTTCCAAGTATACAATCATATCAAGAACAGTCAATCATGAATCGTCAACGATCCATGAAGCAATGTAAGCGTCCACGGCATGGAGACCTAATATATATATGTGTGTATAATTATCCATTATGGGTCATTCCCTGAGAACAAGTTTCCATCTGGTTCTCAATAGAAATATATGCATTGACTGAAAAGTACCTGTCAAACAGAAAACTTATTAAACATCAGGGATCCAGAGCACCACCAACATGTGTACAACTTTGTTTGACCCTTCCACAAGGTACAGTTCCACCAAGTTTCACAGCAATCTGCAATATGGTTTGAGAGGTAAAAAATTGTAAAAATACACAAAAATCTGGGGGAAAAAAAGAAAGAAAGATAGGAAAATAAAAATAAAAATTAGAACTGCAGTACCTACCTGTGCAACAAATCAGAGTTCTAGCAGGGGCCCGAGAAGTGTCCCTATGCTGTTTCAAAGCAAATAGCCATATGGCTTTGGAGATTTTTTAAGATTTGGCCCCAAACTGGACACACTAAAATTTCATAAAAAAAATCCAAGCAAGTTTGCACTGAATGTGAACCATGGTTGTGAAGCTGAAAATGTGAATGGCAGATGGATGGGCGGATGACGGACAACTGACCATCCTATCATCTCAGCTGACTGACAAGGCCTATTGCTCTCCCTAGCAATAACAATGGCACATTTGACTTTTGGCTATGAGGTTTGGACCTGTACATATTTTATACATGAACCAGTGCATTTATTATTGCTAGGCAGTTGGCATTGAAATGATTCACCTTCAAGTAGTTTGTTCCCTTCTCAAGATTCTGGCTTTACATTTATGGAGCCTGATTTTGTCTTTTCAAAGCACAACTTTCCCTGAGCATGATTTGTTCACTGTGAAAGATGTCCATTATTTTGCTGTGATGGGAGGCAATATATGGACTTTCAGATAACAAATAATGGCCATTCAATGGTGTTTGTTTAGAAGTTCAGTTATGCTTGGTTTGTCAATCTTCTCTGTATTAAATATATCAAAGTTTACAGAGGCAGGAAACACTTGGGAGTACATATATGTCCTGTGTACTTGTGGGGGAGCACCTGCCCCATCTTGCTGATGGTTTCTTCCTCAACACTTCAATGACAAATTTGTGTGACATGAGCTTGAACTGCTATGACCAGACAGCTGTATCCCACTGCACTTATGCAGCAATGAATAGTCTAAACATAATGTGTCCTAACATTTGCAGGGTGTTGTAATTTAATGGCAAGCATAATGGATGCCATTGATCAAACAAAGGGATGCCAATCTAATAAAATCAGGTGCAAGACTGATTAGCTTTGTGTTAATGTACAATTTTTATTAAAGGAGGACACCACTGCTCTGTGCTATGTACATCATTAAACATATACCTTAATCTAGGAAAGCATCATGGCAAATGCCAGACTGGGCCAAATGCAAACCATTTGATCCATGGACTGGCATGGTTTTAGTCAGATAACAGTTCATTTCACAACATGCAAAGGCAAAGGGGGGGGGGGCACTTTTAACAATGAGACAAAATGATTACTAAACAATTACAAACAATGCATGGATTTGATCCAGCTGATGGTTTTGGAGACATCGAAAATGTGAATTATGGACAATGGATGCCAGATAATCTTGTAAGCTCAGCTGACTTACGATTCAGCTGACCTAAAAAAGTTCACAAAAAAACAACAACAAAACAAAACAAAAAAAAACAAAAAAAATAATAAACCAGTGTAGCATCATCACCATTTGAATACATTTGGCAGAGATCCATGCAAGGCAGAGTCCCACCTTGCCTGCGAAGCAGACTCAGTTTTTCATGTTCTGATGCTTATGCACAGAGTCTGCAGCATAATACCGTTTTCTCACCATGGAGGGGTCTGATCAATTCGGTATTGGGTGATTCGGTAGCAGATACAGTATTAGCTCCCCACCACGTTTCTCACTCGTAAACTTGAGTGGTGCTGCACCGGTATTCGCTACTCCTTTGCTTTCACACTATACCCCCATGTGGCTGCAGTATCAGCTCCAGTATTGACCAATTACAGTCGAGATGCTGACCTGGGTTTAATGAGATGCGAGATTAGGGGTCAGATCAACAGCCTCGTTCTCAGTTGCACAGCTGGGCAGTGCCTATGTAAACAACGACACATGGGTACATCGTAGTCCCTGCTATTAGAGAGTGTTGAGGTGTTATCATCTCAAAATGGATACATTTTAGTATTTCTGTGTAGTTACAACCTTGAATAACAGTTTCTGATGTGCTTACCACTGAAATTAGAGATAAATAATGACAAAATAGGGCATAATTTTATTTCCTATGACCCTGCCACATAACGGTTTCATGATTTCTGTACTAATTCAAAATGTATTGTATGCTGTTCCATCAATCTCTGTAGAATGAGGCAAAACTGGATGAAATACTGGCTCAGCATCCAGCAAAGGTGAATGCTTGTTTCTTGTTACCATGGGAATGGCAGCCATCTTGAGTGAACAGCCAATCACACAGCCCTTGTGCCCATGCCACCAGGCAAAATGACCAGCCCTCTGTTTATTCATCTCTCGGCTTCCGATCACATCAAAGGGGTGTGATAAGGGATTTACCACTTATAACAGCCTGCATTTATTGGGTTACGATTAATGGTCAGTTTACAAGCATCCTGTCACCCATACCCCACTGAAGATACAAGAGATGCCTGTTTGGAACACCCACCAAGCAGATACTGCTCTGGCATTTTAATTTAAAACAGATCCATGACCCTTTCACCCTGTAACTTGACCAACAAGTGTTCATGCTTTTCAATAGGGTATAAATTTGGGCTGGATTGGGTTAAATTTTCAAGATACAAGTGGTCCAATTTGAATAACGGGACAGTCCATTTTATCAGAAGTAATGGCGGTTTAGAACAACTGATAAAATTAAATCTTTTCTGTAATAACATAGATTAGGCCAAGTTTCATACTTATTGATATTTTAAGTTGCGAAAAAAATACTTTTGAGCATTTAGGGCAAATTGTACAGATTTGATCAAAATTCAAAGGGCCCTACCCCCTAAATATGGAATTTTGGGGTTCCTTCCCTTTTAGCTGAAAGGTGGACACAGGGTTGTTACTATCCCACCACCCCCATTAGATTATGGATCTGTATGCTTTGGCAGTGCATTCTAGGTGCAAATTACCAGGAATAGACCCCATGTTACAAAAGAGGAGCTTTGCACAAAAAGTGGATTTTTTGACAAAATGGCGGATTTTAGAGGTTGAAATTCAAAGTCAGGTCACAAGATTATTTCTTTCTAATTTGGACCTACATCTTACTGCTCGCATCAGGAAAGTATTTTTGCAGAAGATGGCAAAATATTTTGTCATCACATTGCTTGTACAAAATTTGGTCAAAATACATGCACATGACTTCTGGATATTTGGGTCAGCAATGGCTGACAGATCAGAAATGAAATGGACATATTAGATTACCATGGCCCTATTACTGGACTGGAAATAAACCATCATGTGGATTTATATCTGTGAAAAGAGGACATATAAGGGTAAGAGATCATAACACATCTTTTGTACCACTTTTTAAAAATTTTTGTATGTGATACCAGTTAATAACATGGCCGCCATGTTGGATTTTGTGTATCTTGGTGACGTCACAGCCTAAGACTTAGCTTGGAACCGAGGCTTACTGGTAGCCAATCAATCTCATTCACGTCTCAGCATTTCAACTGTTACCAGGTTGTCCCAGTGCATGTGTATTCTGACCATTATTAGCCTGACCCAGGACAGGCATCATTTGCCTTATGCTTTATCAACATCTGAAATTAAATGTCCTTTTCTTAAGTGCTCAATGACCTTGAAAAATAAGATACGGTCACACAATCATTGGGTCAACATGACCCAAAACCTACGTCACCAAGTACAGTTTTATGTACAATATACTCAAGTGCAATTTTGATGTGGTGGCTTAATCCTTTTTGTCATTGATGTCCAAGCTACACCCTGCCATTATAAAACACCTCTTCCAACTTTACAGGTTGGAGACCTTACAAAAATAGGTCAAGGACACTGATCTTACAGAATATATTACCATAGGACACAATCTATATATCCTTAACTTTGGCATGTCTAATTCCCTTATTTTTCAAGATGTGGAATTTTATATCTTTCATGACATTTGGCTCAAAATTTCCGCCAAAGTACTGGTGGCGCCACTAGTATTACAACCAACCGTGATTTTGACCTCTTCTACAATTCCACTTATTTCATGAAGATCAATAAAAACTTAAGGATGCTGGACTGGTCATAATATTTTGACCTGTATGTTACATAATACTTTTAGGTGTCGCCACCAACATATATGTCGACATAGATTTTTTACACTTTGTAAGTCCAAAATGTTATATGGGCCTGAATAAAAAACTGTGGGGTGCACAGCATATACAAGATGACCCCTATATTCCAACTGTCTAACTGTCAACCTTGAACTTGGATTAAAAAAATTGTTGGAGTCCAAAATGTGTGCACTGCATCCAGCTTTACATGTATGGACTGTTTGTTCAAATCAGGTTGTAACTTTTTGAGTAATTGAAGCAAAACAATAAACTTGGACAAGAGCCCAAGTCCATAATCATTAGGTCATGGTGACCCAAAGAGTAGGTCATCAAGTACAATTTTATGCGCTGTGTATTCAAGTGAAATTTTGATTGATCTGGAGACTCAATTCTCTTTGCCATCGATATCTGCAGCTGCACCCTGCCATTACAAAATCACCTCTTTCAACTTTACAGGCTTGGGTAAGTCACAAAAATATGTCAAAGTCACTGACATTATATAGCATATACTAGCAATGGACATGGGATACATATCCTATAAATTTGACGTCTAATTTAATTATTTTCAAGATATGGAATTTTATATCTTAAGACACATTTTAGCTCATAATTTCTGTCAAATTACCAGTGACACCACTAAGTATCATACAAAACTGAGATTTTGACCTCCTCCACAATCCCACGGAGCTTCATCAATATCTATCCAACATTAAGGATGCTACAATGGTCCCAAGATGTTCACATTTTGACCCTTATACATGTATATTACATAATATTGTAGGTGGCACCACCAATATTGAACTCTACCTAGATTGTCATACACTTGATAAGTCCTGAAAGTTAAATGCAGCTAGCTTAAAAACTGTGAATTGTATTGCTCTCACAGGCAAAAAGTTTACAGACAGACTGAATGACGGACGTCTTTAAGATACATCTACTTTTTCACCCAAGTAGGTGCATAAATAGGGAAATAAGCCAAAGAATTGCAGAACAGAGTACATCACAACAACTACTATCATGGTGACCTACTTGTGACCGTCTAGAGAAGATTAGTCTAGGTCGGGACGAATGGACAGACAGACCTGAGTGATACCATGAGCTCTGCAACCTAGGTCAGCAGACCTAAAATACAATAGACATAGTCTGCTTGAAGTTCCGGGCATGTAGACAAACAGTACTACTGAAGCCCCACCCCACCCCACCCCACTCATCACATGCACCATAGAAATTAAATAAATTACTTACCTTCGCATAAAATTTATGTCCAGTTTCCATGGCGTGCATTATTGCTTCTGATATTTTTGAATGTAAAGCATGTAAAACTTGCTCTATGCTGTAAGAGCCCTTCATAATAACCGTTAATGACTCCACTGCAGCTGTAAATTCATTCCAAGGTGTATCCAATTCTGCCACATTTACAAGACATCCACGCATTACATTCAGACAAAACTTCTTGCAAGAGCGCTCCATGAAGTGTCCATCACAATGTGAGCAATACTGAAAACGTGTCAATGCCTTTGCACATGATGCCTCCAGTTGAATGTAATCTGTTGTATTTATCACCTCAATCCCCAAAGCTAAGGCCTCTAAGAAGAGACGGGCCGCCAAGAACGATTTGGCGACATGGTGACCAATTTTCTTAGGTACCTCCCCAAATGGTTTAGGGTAGAGCTGCTGTCGTATCTGCATTAAACAATCTTTGTAGTCTTGGTTCAGTTCTGTTAATGTGGGGTCATTCATAATGTTATGGAATACAAGCGGGAACAGCTCATCAAAAAACTGTTTGACGCTCTCATGCACATTGACTTCCCTTCTCTTAATATACGCCTGCAGGTCCATGAAAAGATTATCAATTGGTCCCCTCCGGTCCTTCAGGGACATTTTGTAAACTTCATTGAAAAGCGTGTCTGTGTTGTTCTCTGCAGCTCTAATCATGGAAACAAATTGTTCTGAAAATAAAGAAGACTCGTATCATTATTCATTCATTTGTAACATTTGAAGCATTCAGAGACAATCAGTGACTGGGGTGGACCCAGGAACGCTAAGGTACAGGTGGCACTACTAAATTGAATTTCCCATAGGCGGCCATTATAACACGTACATCCTGGCGTATCTGAGAGTAAGAGCTTTTACTTTAATGAAGACTATGCTCACCAATTAAGTTCAAGTCTGCCTTACAAAATAAGAGGCATTAACATATATGATGAACACCAAACTTTTGACTTTGCCCCACCTGAACGCAGTTGTTGGATTTTCACCTGTCCGCACCCAATATCACCTTTAAATTTCCGACCACCCGGAAAAAAATTATGCCCAAAATTAATTATTCAAATCACTCATTTTGTGATGGCAAAATCTGAATTAAAATCATATGGAACAGATTTGAACCTGCCACAAATTCCACCACTCTGCTCAAGCCAAATCCTCGAGTGCTGGTCATTAGACATTACACCTTTGTGCTGCCCTCTGTGGCCAATTTAGGGGTGCAACCTACAGAGCAGCTGATTGGCTGAAATATAACTTCAATTGAGAAGGTGGTCCCTCTGCCACAAATTTTGAAATTGGAGTGCAAAAGTTTTGCCACAGTTAATTTCTTGCCATTTTGAGCCTAAAACACAGGAAACACATTTATAATTTGAAGAAGACTCAAATGAGAACCGGAGAAATTTAAAAGCAAATCAGTCTGTGTGCCTAGAAAACTATAAAGGTGGTTTAGGTCAAGCTCTATGCATATCAAACTGCACAATCTGAGTCAGCCTCATGTCAGTATTTCTTCTCTTACATACATGCCCATACAATAGCGTTCAGAGAACCTCAGTGCCCAAAATCTTTTTTCCTTAATTCTGCAATTTTTTTTAAGACTTCGCAGTAGAACACTTTATATACAATTTCCATATTGTCGTCTAGGAAATGAAAGAGCACTTTTGGATGTGTTCTTGGGGCGAGTTCTGGTGACAGAGACCACTGTACTGTGTGTCACTCACAGCCATGAAATAAATACTTCAAAAGCTTCATAACAAGTTTAAAAATGATAAGAGGAAGCTGATTTTCAAAAGGAATATGGTCCACTATAATGTACATCTCTGATACAACTTTGGTGAAGCTGCGTTGGCTCCTTGTTGAGATATTATGGTAACATCGTCCCCTTGTCCACCACTCAGATGGCCTTGAAGATAAATACCTAACTCAAGTTTCATCAACGGTTTACAAATACGAAGATGAAGCTGGTTTTACATAATAATAATACGGTGGCTCTCCGCTTGTCTGCCGCGGTCTTGTGTCACTCTGTGACACAGGTGGCCTAGGATTAAAAAAAAAAAAAAATCATCCATCCCTCTCACACCCTAACCCCGCCTCTAAGGCTCAGGCTTTTCCCATGGGAGCCCCCCATGGGAGCCCTTATAAGGGCTACCACCATTCCCATTCCTTCCCCTCCCTTACATAGGAACCTAGTCCATCATAAGATGCATCTCTGATAAAAATTTCAGTGCTTGAAATTAAGAAATGTTACATGTGTTAAAAATCACACCCGCAAAGTACTGGAGGGGTATGACTGACACCTCCGAGCACAGAAGGCGCGAAGCCAGGCTGGGGGGGATGGGGTCATCCTCCCCCCCAGAAAATTTTGAAATTATGTATGCAAAATGGTGCATATTGTGGCCAAAATCAAGCCTTTTACTATGCTTTTTCTGCCTGTCAAATTCATTTTATTTTGAGAAATATTTGATTTTTCTCCAATTTTGTACAGTACTGCACTATAGTGCAGACTAAATGCAAATACTAAGTGTCTAGAGGGTTAAGAGCCACATTAATTTTTGTTGACATTCATTGTCTCTGCAAAACTGGTCTTTAGTTTTCTGTCAATGCAATTTTTGTAATGTTTGCCATTCCCAGGTAAATACCGCACGATGAATTGTCACAAACATATAATTAACTGCAGATTGGGGGATATAGCTTGAGCACTGTACAATGGACGCCCAAACATATTGAACTTGGAAGCTGCCAGACACTGAGTACTCACACAAAGCACAACACAACTACTTGGTAGGAGGCAGAACTAGAACTTTTTAATTTCTGAATCTTTAGAAAAGTAATGTTTGTAAAATAGAAATGCAAATAATAGTACCCAATAAAATTAGAAGTTTGCAGTGAAGCATCCCAAACCAGAAAGAGGCCTATAGATGTTGACCAATAAAATACAACATAATGGAAACTCAGAAAAATACAACACATTTAACCAATGAACATGTAGCACTCAGTGACACATCAAGACTTCCTAGACTGCTGCAAAGTGAAGCCTGTTGTTGGTGATTCTTTGTTGTAGCAAAAGGAGGATTAAGGACACCTGTGCCACACACTCAGACCTCTGGTCTAGGCCACATGCCAATAACCCAGGAGTATACAAGAACAATGGCTTAATTGGCTTGTTAATAGCTGAATACACAAGTCACACCCCAGTGGTCTTGCCTGATGTCCTGCTGGTGGTTTTTTTTTTTTTACTAAGAAATACACTGGCAATATGTACATTTTCCCTAAAAACTGCCCACAGAAACCAGGGATACACCTTGCATGAAAAATGCTTAAAAGAAAGTTTTTTAGTCACACTTAGTGCTTTTACATACTTAAACTATGAAATGCCCAGTCAATGGTGGAATACATGTATACTTTATTCAAATTTATGAAAGTTTGCAGGACTTTTTATTGTTCTTCATGTTCACTCATGCATTTCAGGCACATACACTATTAGGCATGCTATTCAATGGTGGCCAGAGACCTGTCAAGCATGTCAACTGCTGATCACCTATTGTTTTACAATGCAGGCTTATTCTCCCCTGTGACTATATCTATAACAGCTAATTGTAAATTCGGAAAAATTTAGAAACAGTTTCCAAAATTTGAAAAGTTATGCTAACAAGGTATAATAGAGTAAGCTATATACACAGAATGTGAAACTGCCTTTGGATCTACGAATAAGAATTCAGAACAATTACTGCTAATGATTTGCTGGATGCAATAAAATATTAAAGTAAATGCAAAGTAGTTTGAAAAATAAAACACTTATTTCAGAAATCCATCATTGTAGAAATAGATGTTGGAAATTATTCAGAAAATAAGGATAAGTCGACGCAGGTCATTCTGGCCCTGTGACAATCATTATACCGAAAGAAAAGGTGCACAACTTGGGCTTATATGATTGACAAAATGTTCTGGCATAATTTTCAAGTCAATGTCTTACTGCCACATAAAAATACTAAATTTAATTAAACTGAGGATAAATATACCTTGCACAATGTTTTTTTTTTAACAGTTTCATGGTTGAAAAGTGGCAAAAGAATGTAAAACAGCGATAAAATTACATGGTTTCTGTTGTCTGTAAAACTGGATCACTGTTTGTAAACACAGCAGGTTTGGTGTCATTGGAAAGCTCAGAACTTAATCTGCATCAGTAAAATATTTTCTACGATCTCATTGGCTAAATGTGACTGCAATACAGTTAATTTATTCCTGGCATTGTTGTCTTAAAGGTTAGAAATGTTACTCAGACGATCGTTTTCATTGGCTAGTGGTAATGTGGCCAGATCGTCATATGACCTACTGATAATTAACACTGAAGATCAGTCACGTGGACCAATAGGTGCATGGAGATTGCCTGCTTCTGCACTTCCACCCATTTTTTCAACAACATGCCTTTGGTGAAAAAATGGATGCCCGGCACAATAAGGTGGCAAATCTGGCTCTTTTGATCCTGTTAAAGTGTGAAAACGTTGATAATTTTATAGGATTAGGACTCAGATACTTCTGAAGCTTTCCGTTATGATTGCAAGAAACACACAGAAGGATATTCACTGTACAGTTGGTACCAATGAAGGCAAAATCGTATGCCAGGACTCCATTTGTTTATTTGTTTCAATGTATTTATTTAAACTGGATTGCCCAATAGTACATAATATGATGACAAATCAAGGGGTACTCCAGACACAATATATATACAAAACGTACAAAACGATACAATATAAAGGGAAAGGAAAAAGACTATGCACTTGCACAAAATAGGCTATGTACAAGGATAAATTATAGAAATCACAAATTGAAAATGCATATGTACATGTGTAAATTATATATTGTCTACTCTCTAAAGCTCGAATCTTGCCATGCTCCCGTAGGTGTACGCTACTGGGGGTGACTGAGGGCGAGGGTTGCACATCAGAAGCATTGTTTTTCCCAAATTTATTAGTTTTGCCTTCAATAAAACTAACCACTAATTATAAATAACTTGTAAAATAAAATAAGCAAAACAATAAGATTTGGGGCTGTGGAAATCAATCACACGTGGTAATACTTAGGAGCTAATGATTCAATGTGGTCACCAAAGCAGGTCAAACGTAAACGTAAAGTGGCGGAAATGTAGAGCATATGGCTGCAGTCAGCACTTTATATTCTTCACACAGGGCCAACTGATGGCATTATCTAAAAATGCCAATGTGACCTTGAAAAATAGGTGAAGGTCATACATATGCAGTCACAAGCAAAGTCTTATAAAAATCTTACATAGACACCTAATTACACAAAATGTCAACCTCTTTAAGTCAAATCTTTCTCGAGTGCATCTACAATGATTTTTAAAAGTGGCCATGTGACCTTGAAAATAGGTCACGGTCACCCATCTACAATCCCAACCTAGTTCATATTATGGTACATAATCATGCAAAGTTTCAACCTCTTAAATCAAATCCTTGCGCAGTTATTGAGTCCGGGTCAATTTTACATGATATGCCCATGTGACCTTGAAAATAGGTCAAGGTCACCCATCTGCAATCTCAACCTAGTTCATATTATGGTACATAATCATGCAAAATTTCAACCTCTTAAGTCAAATCCTTGCGGAGTTATTGCATCCGCGTCAATTTTAAATGACATGCCCATGTGACCTTGAAAAATATGTCAAGGTCATACATCTGCAGTCACAAGCAAACTCATACAAAAATCTTACATAGAAACATAGTCACACAAAATATCAACCTCTTTAAGTCAAATCTTTCTCGAGAGCATCTGCAATGATTTTTAAAAGTGGCGATGCGACCTTGAAAATAGGTCAAGGTCACCCATCTACTATCCCAACCTAGTTCATATTATAGTATATAATCATGCAAAATTCTGACCTCCTAGGTCAAATCCTTGCGGAGTTATTGCGTCTGCGTCAATTTTACATGGCATGCAAATGTGACCTTGAAAAATAGGTCAAGGTCACCCATCTACAATCCCAAACAAGGTTTTATATTTACATACATCTTCACAAAAATTTTCAATTTCCCAAGTCAAATCTTTGAGTTATCGCGTCCGCAACGCACACAACATGCTGAAGAAGAAGAAGAAGAAGTTGAAGAAGAAGAAAAAGAAGAAGCAGAAGAAGCGGAAGCAAAAACAATATGTCCCCCCCCCCATTGCACGGGGAGACATAAATATCAGCTAGGCCCCTGTGTTCTCAGCTCGTCCTGTTTACAGTGAATGTTTTTCGCTAACGACTTGTTTCTTTAGGTTTTTTGGTCAATTGTGTGTTGACGTATATTTGATTTGGAGGTGTGCAACTTTTTCTACCCATCCATTTTCTTTTTGTGGAAGTCATCGTACACCTCAATAGGGCCAATGATTTTCCATTTCAAAAAAAGAATTCAGCTTCATCAGCAAAAATTTTCAATTTCACTGCTATATATTTATATAATTCATATCAGAAAAAATATCAAATTCCGTTTCAAGGATGAAAAAAACACATGATTCCGCTTCGGTTTCGCAAAAACGAAAATCATTGGCTCTACCTCAAATTTCAAGCACTGATATTTGGTAAAGCTGTGGTCAATATTTTTTGAGATATCGCTTTAAAGTCATCAGGTGTGACACCACTCAGATGGCTTTCAAATAAATACATTAAAAGTTCCATAAAAAATTTAGAAAAAATCAGAGGAAGCTGGTTTCCCATAGGAACCTGATCCATCATAAGATACATCTCTGACAAAATTTTGGTAAAGCTGTGGTCAATACTTTTCGAGATATTGCAGTAATGTCCTCAAGGTTGACACCACTCAGACCGCCTTCAAGTAAGTACATTAAAAGTTTCATGAAAAGTTTAAAAATAATCAGAGGTGGCCAGTTTTCAATAGGATCCTGGTTCATCATATAAGGTCCTTCTGTGACAACAATTTGGTACAGCTATGGTGAATAATTGTTAGATATGGCTGTAATGTCGACAAGACAGACAGACATATGACGCAGGTGACAACAATACCCTCCTGCACTTTATGTGCCCAGGCCAAAAACTATATATCTTTTAAACTGCAACAATGTAGAGAATCTCCCCATATAAATAAAATATTAACACGATACATGTTAAAAATGCAAGTTCCAATTTTCCAAAGGGGACTGGTCTTGACATTTATAAGGGATATCTTCCAAAATATAGTATTCAGAAACTTTATTTTTTTGCCCGAAGAAGCTTTATACCAGATACTTGGGGTCCAATTTTGACATTTACCACAGGTATCTGCCAAAATAATTGTATACACAAACTTTGATTTTTCAAAAAAAAATTTTGCGCTAAGAAACTTTATACAGATACTCGGGGACGGCCGTATCAGTCTTTCTGTAGCTAGACACTTCTGCAGATTTGAAGTCTTGCAAAATAGACAAATGAGAATGAAAAGGGATGGCTTTGAAATTCAATGTCTCATGATACATTTTACATACAGAAAAACAGAGATTCAGAAGTACCATCTTCCAATACCATCATGAACAAACAAATTTCACTCCTGACTTAAGACAGGCAGTCACCCATAAAAGGCAACTAACTGGTGGTTTTAAACTGGCCCACTGAAGCTCTGAAATACATTCTTCATTAACTACACACTGATTTCTTTTCCAAAATATATAGGCCTAACCACTAAAAGCCCAAAACTTATCACTTGCATCTAATATAAAAAGAGACATGGTACCCCAGCCACTTTTTGGTTCTCCTGACTTGTCAGCCAACCAAATTCCAGAGCAAAAGAAGAAAGATGTTTTCATGATACAGTAGTCCCTCCTTTGAGAGACCGCCCCTAGTGCCACCCAAAAGGCGGTTACATAAAGCAGTTGGTCCCTCAATGAAGGTATAAATAACATCAAAAGTACTACAGAAAGACCTGACAACTGTGGTCTCTCAAAGGAGGGACTACTGTGTTCATGAATATGGAACATTATAAAAGCGCTCTACCTCCACTCTATGTGTCAAAGAACTCAGCCCATAGTACCATTGGTAAATGGATTTGTAAAATGAATGAATCACTGTAAGTTGATTAACTGTAAGAAGTAGTCCCATTCTAGGACCCTCCACAAAGAATCAATCTTCTCAGAGCCTCCAAGTCTCTGCCTAGGTGAAAGATCTCCCATTTTTTCATACTTTTTTACAAAGTCTCACACTCTCCAGCGCTTTATAAAATGTCTCCCCCCTCTTTGTAAAATTCCGGAGCTTGCCCTCCCACTTTTCAGCACCTGCAGGAGGTAAATCTCCCACTTTTAACATGGGCTACCTCTGAGGTTCTGTATTCTACACACTGACATCTCCAAGAAACTGAATGGTTCCTTGCACAAATCTCAAACAGTTAAAAAAAACATGACCCCCATTGAAAAATTCAACCCAACAACAAGAGTGAAGTTAAGAATAGCAGCAAGCAGATATTCAAGAGTATTCATTGTCCACTGCCAGCATGAAGAAGGGAGGGCCACAGATCTATGCTTAACCACCACATAACATCAGTTTGACTGACAAGTCACATTTAGGTAAAATTCACCAAGTGCTTTTGGAGAAGATATTAATTTATTTTGTCAAAAAATGAAGAAAACGAATAAAAAAATCCCCAAATCACTAGACCACAACCATTTGAACAAACTTGGTAGAGACTCACCCAAGATACAACCCCACCACACTTGAAGTGAATCTAGATCATGATTTTGGAGAAGCCAAAAATGTGAATTACCATCACATCCACATCCATTTGACGAAATTCAAAGAAAACCTAAAATTCACTAGGCTGTAATCTGCTGAACATGCTTGGTAGAGACCCACCCAAGGTAAATCCCCACCAAGTTTGAACTGAATTTGGCCAATGGTTTTGGAGAAGTTAAAAACGTGAATTAACATTGCATTCACCATTGACTTACATAATAATCAATAGGAATGCATGCATTGACTGAAAAGTACCCAAACTGAAAAAGAAGTCTAAATGTGAATTAGCATTACAATGCCCATTAACTTAGATAGAAATCAAGAAACGGTGCATTTAACAATAAGTACTCGAATTGAGAAAAATCATTAAAAATAAGGAATCCACAGTAGTGCCACCTAGTGAACACCTTTGTTTGACCCTTTCACTAGGATCATTTCCATAAAGTTTCATCTTAATCTGCATGGCAGTTCTGGAGTAGAAGTCCAAAATAGGGAAAACACACAAAAAAAAATCATAACAAAATAGGAATAAAAGAGCTGCGCCACCTGGTGAACAAATTAAGAACTAGGAGCCTCTAGGACTATGATATCAAAGCAATCAGGTAAGCGGTTTCACAGAAGAATTTTACAGATTTGCCCCAAAACAAGAACTTTTGTAAAAATCCAAAAATTAATGGCGCATGACAATTTGAACAAACCTGGTAGAGACCCAGCCAAGTTTGAAGTCAGTCTGGATGACGGTTTTGGACAGAATTAAAAAATTGTGAATTAGCATAAGAATGCCCATCGACTTACATAGTAATCAATAGGAAAGGTGCATTAAGCCATAAGTACTGAATTGAAAAAAACGTTAGAAATCAGGAATCCACAGCAGTGCCACCTAGCGAACAACTTTGTTTGACCCTTTCACAAGGAACATATGCACAAAGTTTCAGTTTAATTAGAATGATGGTTCTGGAGAATAGGTTGAAAACAGTTTCCTCCATAGCACCCCCAGACTCACTAAAGTTACTGATGTGGGCACTCACTGGAGTCTGCCGTTTATCGTGGCATTATTGTTTCAATATCAATGCCCAGTCACGACTGCTATGGAGGCAATGAAAACAGCAAAACCACACAAAAAATCATAAACTAGACATACCTCCAATGCAAGTGTTGACTGAAGGGTCCGCCATTTGCTCAATCTAGGTGATGGTGACACTTGAAAAATCTAACCAGTTCCTCTTGGCATGCTAGATAAGTGTAGTGCCAAATTTGAACAAACACATTGGAGCATTCCAGAGATTTTGCAGTAACAAGCCCTGAAGAGCATGTCATTAGGCTGCAGGGCATGTTGACACCAAAATTTAATCAGTTTATCTGGGTCTGCTAGATATGCATACTGCCAAATTTGAGCAAACTACATTGGAGCATACTGCAGATATTGCGGTAACGAGCCCAAATTAGCATGTAATTAGGCTGCCTTTTACCAAATTAAGAACTAGGGGTCCCTAGGAGTGTTCCTGTGTGATATCAAAGTAATTGGGTAAGCGGTTTCAGAGAAGAAGATTTTTTAAGATTTGCCCCAAAAAAGAAGAGCCAAAAAAAAATAATAAAAAATCCAAAAACCACTGCAGCATGAAAATTTGAATACACTTGGTAGAGACCCACCCAAGGTACATTGCCACTAAGTTTGAAGTAAATCTGGTACACGATTTCGGAGAAGTTGAAACCGTGAACTGTGGACGGACGAACAATGGACGAAGGACCATCCTGTGCTCAGCTGACTGACAAGTCAGCTGCGCTGAACATCACTGGACTGTGGCCATTTGTACAATCTTGGCAGATACCCACCCAATACACATCCCTAGCAAGTATGAAGTGAATCTGGGTGACGGTTTTGAAGAAGATCAAAATGTGAATTGTGAACGGATGACTGACAACGGACAGACAATGGACTACCCTTTAAGCACAAATTTAAAATAAAAAAAAAATACTTAACACCTGGCACGCTGTCAGCGGTCATACCCGACATGTATCTGAACATCGTTTGTCGCCGTAAGCGGTTATACCGGCCAACACAGCACGCTGACGGTCGACAGCCTTCCACCGGCCCGTAATGTTTATTTGCCATCAGGCGTATGCATTTTGTCATAGACAAACTTCAATGTTTACCGATGGCTATTTCGACAAAGAAATACATTTTTATTATATGGATACAAATGAAACAACTACCCGTTTTTCGTGACATTTTGAATGATACAACTCCCAAAATTTACACTAAAACTTCGTAACTTTGCCCCTTTGCTGCCACGATGTTTTGCGTCGTCCGCCATTGTGTTTTTTTATACTGCTGGAATCCTCAGAATTTTGCCTCTTCATGTAACAAGCTCTCTTATTGGCTAAGAAAAAAATATTCGTGGGGTATCCCTCCAAAAATAGCCCAGAATGAGAATTGAAACTTCATTGTACCTCAATATAAATATACTGAGTCATTTCCAGGTTTCTCATTGGATAGATTTGGTCATGTGCAAGTCACCGTCCAATCAAACTCTTTGTTTGCCATGTGCTTGAATCAAGTTCAATTTGTTGTGCAGGTGAACATGTTGTATTCACGCAAAGGTTATGGGACCAAGATGCGAAATTTTGACATCATACTTTCACAAAACGACTTTGATGGAACAGATCTAGACACAGATAAAGGCAGGAATGAAAATTCCATACACAAGGCAAGGAAAATACGCAGATTCCGTCACCGCACGGTGACAAAGCTAAACCTGATTGAGATTTGCGTAAACACGATGTGTTGTCGATCGCTGTCTCAGATACGTCACAGCATGATATTTTTATCCAAAGTTTGTTTTTTAATTTGATCAAAATGTCTGAAAGGATAAAAATCTGTATAAAAGAACAAACGAGGAATGAAATTTATGACAGAAGGCCGGGAAAAATATACGCACATAACGGAAAACCATGCCCGGACTCCTACCTGTTCACACTCGCTTGTGTTGCACGGCCCGTGACCCGTGTTTGTTGGTAAAAAAAAAAAGGTGACCAGATGCTTGACATCCCATAAAGCATAAAAAAATTTAGGGTAAATTGAAATAAAAATTGCACAGAATTATACCTCATGTAATTTCTGACCGACTTTGTGTTGATCACTAGGATTGAATTGCAAAACTCACAGAGCCCAGGCACATTCAATCCAGCATGTCCTCTCTTGCACAGGCGATTAGAAAACTGCCCGGTGGCACACTGTGTGCGATACCAGATACTGGCAGAGTGCTAGGGGTTAAATACCATAACTATCCCTGTGTAGCATTTTCGTTGAGTTTCTCTTTGGCCAAAGCAAGTTCAAATATTCTGTTTAACTTGTGTAATGGGTCCAGAAAGAAGCAAATGACTTCACCTTGAAATGACTAACAAGTGACTTCACCTTGCAATGACTAACAAGTGACTTCACCTTGCAAAGACTATTAGGTGTCTGCTGGTACCTACTGCTCCAGGCCTCCAGCAGCAGGGCTCCTGGCAGACACAGTCTGTAGCTCTGTCTTCAAGCATGCAGTAATTTATTGTGCTTGCATGAAGAATTGATAGTTCTAAAGCTTCCAATCAGATTTATCTGATTGGAAAAATTCAACTTTTATATGGATTAAACCAACTGATAATACAGGCATGATTATGTTATGTCTGCCTGGGCCATGGGCTCCCAGATGGAAGATAGCATCAGAGTAAAACTGTTCTCATTGTGGTACTTTACATAAGGCTAACACATCCTGGTGGCCGACCACACAGCCAGGACACAATGCAGACATTTACAGCCTCTGCAAATGTCCCCTGTCAACATAAGGTGGACAAGAAGCTATTCCATCAGTCCTAGATGGTACATGGCAATTAGGCATTATGACGACATAAGGGTCTTCACCTGTAGGCCCCTGTAACCACAAACTGCTGTCTGATGATACAGCCAAACAATCTTCAATCACTAATGGTCCTGCATTTGGATCCTACAGAATCATCAATAATAAACACTATTAGCCATAATATACCCTGTTAACAGCCCTGAAAAGTAGACTGACACACTTCAAATGTCCAGTGGGAGTATGACCAAAACTTTCATGGGCAAGTGCCACACACTACCAAGGCAAACTACATGCACTCATGTGTCTTGACCCTCACAAGCTACATCCCTGGTGTGTCTTTACCATCACAAACTACATCTCTGGTACCACAAGTACTGTCAGCAACTGAGATTTTGACCTCCTACACAATCCCACTCAATTTCATGAACATCTGTCAAGCATTAAATATGCTAGAGTACTCACAAAATTTTCACATTTTGACCCACATATTACTGTAGGTGGTGCCACCAATATCAAACTTCACATAGAAATTTATACACTTGATAAGTCCTGAAAGTTACACGGGTCATACTCCCACTGGACATTTGAAGTGTGTCAGTCTACTTTTCAGGGCTATCTCCAAAACTGTAGGCTGTATTGTGCTCACAGGCAAAAGTTCACGGACAAACAGACGGACAGACATGAGTGATCAGCAGTGCTAAAAACTACATCTCTGGTATGTCCGCACCATCACAAACTGAATGCACTGATATGTCTTTAGCATCACAAATTTCAGCCAGTGATGAGTCTGTACCATCACAAACTCCACTCAGGAATGTGTCTTCAGCAAGGATTACCCAGATCACAACTCAGTGCAGCAGATCAACTACATGGCTATCATAGTGTAGCATCTGTCCAAGATGCTGTAACAATCAAAGCATCTAGAGCAAGTGTGAAGGTACCACCTGCTCTCATTAGTTTGGCATCAAAGAAGTCAGCAGCTGACACATCAAATGTGCAGTGCACTATTCTTCTTTCAGATATACTGGCATACAAGTTGGGGGGGGGGGGGGGGAAGACACAGGCCTTCTTAACATTCAGTCAGTCAAGCTTCCCTGCTAATATACGCGGGGGGAGAGTAGATAAAGAGGTTGGACCTGAAACATCTATGCTTTTAATGACCCACATAGGGCCATATCTGCAATAAAACATTGTGTACTCATCTGTGCAGTGAATTGTTTGTGCTAACAAGATGGTGGCAGATGGGCCTAAAACCACAATGTCGTCACATGGAGCTCCTACATAGAAAGGTTTGAAACGAAGCTCACATCTGGACCACCATCCCGCTTCATGTTTGGCATGATTTCTCCGTTTCTGAACACATCAACATGCTGTAACTCACCAGTTTGTTCCAAAACTATTTTCTACAGGTATATCACACAGATAATCCATTGAAATCTGCATACTGTAAATTGCTTTATTTTCGCGTGTATAAATTTTCATGATTTTTATATTTTTGACATTTCAGTGTAGTTTTAATTTCACTGTTTTGGACACAATTCCCATTCAAACATTGTTAAAATACTATTTCACTGTGTTTTTATTTTCTCGGTTTTGTGCCATCAGCGACATAAGCGAAAATAAGAATACAGCGAAATTAAAGCAATTTACATTATATCCACAGCAACAGGCCTATAATTGTCGAAAATGTCCCACAAAATCCATTTCGGGCAAAAAGTCCGACATTCTATCGCCAAATTTAAACGGGTACCTCATCCTGAATCGAGTTCGTTCCGTGACATTAGCCATATGACAACTGTTCTCAAAGGTCAATCAGACCACATTCTTTGATCCACTCGCGTTTTTATCTTGTGTTCACTTCCACAAATCGTGAAACCCGACCAAACTTGATTCCTGTGATGGATATTGTTGCATGTGCCAAGACAACAATCAGCGAGTCCTTCATGTTATGTCTTCAGTGACCTTGGGACAGAAGATCAAAGTCACCCAGATTACATAATACAAGATGCCCATGGACCTGGTACTGTCCTGACATTGCCTTTTATGTCCACGCTATACCCTGCCATTAAAAAAATCACCTCTGGCAAATTTACAGGTGTTGCGACCTCACAAAAATAGGTCAAGGTCACTGATATTTAGTACTAATAACATTCTAGCATTGGACATGGTCTATTTATGCTATAAATTTGGCAAGTCTAATCCTATTAATTTTCCAAGTATGAAATTTTTTATCTTAAAAAACATTTTGGGTCACTTCCATTAAATCATAGGTGGCCCCACTGGTATCATAAGCAAATTCGATTTTGACCTCCCCCACAATCCCACCTTATTCAGTAAAGATCCACCAAAAATTAAAGATGCTAGAGTGTTTATAAGGTTTTCAAATTTTGATTCTGATATTGCATAATATTGTAGGTGGTGCCACCAATATTGACAGGGACCTAAATTTTCATAACCGTGGAAGTCCTGAAAGTTCAATTGGGCTGACTTGAACACTGTGGACGGTATCTGGGTCACAAGTTTTTAACATTTTGACCGGTATATTACATAATACCACAAGTGGCAGCACCAACATTAACACTGACAAAGATTTTCATATTCTTTATAACCCCTAAATATTATATGGGCGTAACTCAAAAATTGTGGAGTGCAGAGCATTCACAAGATGACCCCTCTACTTTAACCGGCCATTTGACCTTGACCTTCAACTCAGCTTAAAAAATTGTCTGTGTTCAATATATGCGCCCCACATCTAGCTTTTCATACATGGTCTGCTTGTTCAAATCGTGTCATAACTTTTCCGAGTAATTGAAGGAAAACAAATTTGGACAAGCGCCAAACTCCATAATAACTGGGTCACGTTGACCAAAAAAAAAAAAAAGGTTGCCATGTACAGTTTTATGTACAATGTCATCAAGAGCAATTTTGATCTGGAGGCTCAATTGTCCTTGCCATTGATGTCCAAGCTACACCCTACCATTACACAATCACCTCCTTCAACTTTACAGGCATGGTGGCCTAACAAAAGTACATCAAAGCACCTCATATTACATAACACTCTAGCTTAGGACATCATCTATATATCAAATGAATTTGACAAGTCTGATCCAATTACTTTTCCAAATAAGGAATTTTATATCTTAAATCTCATTTTGGCTCATAATTTTGGGCAAATTGTAGGTGGCACCACTAGCATCACTGACTATTTAGAGTTTGACCTCCCCCACAATCCCACCAAATTTGGTGAAGACCCACCAAAAATTAAAGAGGCTAGAGTGTTCACAAAATTTTCACATCTTGACCCCTAGATTACATAATATTGTAGGTGGCGCCACCAATATAGAAAGGGACCTATATTTTCATACACCCTGTAAGTCCTAAAAGTTATATCGGGCTAACGTTAGAACTTTTAAAATTATCACGCTCACAACCCAAAAGTTTACAGACTGACGGACAGAATGACAGACAAACGGACATGAGTGATGCCATAAGCTCTTCAACCTAAAAAATCATTTGAGTGTGACAGTTTGAACAAAATTAGTCTAGACCACCCAAAGACCGATTCGCCCAAGTTTCAAGTTGATCAGGCTAATGGTTTTGGAGAAGCCTCTAGAGGAAAATGTGAAATGTGAATGGACAGCAATGCTGCATGTCGAATGACTGACCATCCTGTAAGCTCTGCTGACTGATAAGTCAGCTGAGCTTAAAATTCAAAAAATCAGTGTAACATGACCATTTGAACAGACTTGACAGAAACCCACCAATGGTAAATCTCCACCAAGTTTGAAGTGGATCTGGCTGACTATTTCGGAGAAGTCTAAAATGTGAATTTGTGTCAGATGATGGATGGAGGACAATAAGATAACCTGGGCTGACTGACAAGTCAGCAGAGCCAAAAAGGAACACCAGCAGGGCACTTTGTATTCATTTTCCTGGGGAATGCCAAGTAGCATTTACAATAATTGAATTACTGAGCCTGACTTCTCATGGGCACAGGAGAATGGTCTCTTTGAAACACTCGTGTGAGATTGTTCACTTTAGTTATGGCATAACAGTATGAAAGAAATATTATATAATCAATTGTATGATAAAGGGATGACTCAACATAAATTTATACTCTGATTTCACCCTTTTCCCCCTTCAAAAAATGTGTCAACAGTCTTCCTTGGCATGGGTGTTCAGTGCCCAACCCTTGCCAAGGAAAACTGTTGACCTGGGGCATATGTTCTTGATAGGTCTCACCTACAATTTTCAGTTAAACTGTTTTTCATCACTGTTGAAATAAGCTGGAAACACTGAAGATGACAGCATTTGATCACCAGCCAGTTTTGGCTGGTTTATGGGTGAAAAGAGTTAATAAAAGAGAAACATTGTAAGTAAGTCAGCCTCTGCATCAAGCTTCAGCTCATTAGCCAAAGTGCTGCCCAGTCAATAAATAATTAGGTCAATGTCATTCAAATGCAATCAGCATAGGTGCCCTTATTGAAAACTGTCCTCATGGGAAATATTCAAGTCATCATAGTTGAAACGATGACTTGTGCAAAGCCAAAATAAAACCAAGAGGACTGTGAAAGCCAAATGCTTCTAAAGCTGACCTTGCATGCAACAAAATGAAGTTGTCCTGTGACCTTTAGAATTATACAAAGGTCACTTTTCTTGAAGATTGCCATGCACAAGTATCAAAGTACAGCTGGCTCACTAGTCCAAGTCCTAGCTCAAAGAACTCAGTTGGTTTTCAAGTAATAAACAGAACAATAAAATATATGTAAATGACCCTGTGACCTTGGAAATGAAGTCAATGTGCATGTACATCTGGCCCACATACAGGACCGCTAACATAAAGGCCTAGCTCAAATAGAACTCTTTATTGAGCTCACAGTAAAATTCAGTAAGTGACCCTTGACCTTGGGTGTGAGGTCAAGGCCACCCATCCTATAAGCTCAGCTGAGGAACAAGTCAGATTTATTTATTTATTCATTCATTCATTCATTTTAATGGCATTTCACTCAACCAGAAATTACTTCTGTATTTACTCCAACATGGGCCAACTGAGTGCTGGCTAAGACAGTCAATGCAGGGCAGCGTATTGCATGCACAAACAGCTACAAACTGCCACTGTGCTCACAATTACTTCATCCAAGCCCACAATTAAAACTCATCCATACTCTGAACATGACAGAAGTACACCTAAGGGCAGGGAAATAATTGTGCTTTGGTGAGTTTAGCAGGGAGTTCATTAAGATGGTGGTGTAGGTGAAGAGGCCCAGTCAAATTTGAATTCCACGGACTCTGTCCAAGGCACATCTGACTGTCATTTAACACAATTTTAAATACATAAAACTTTATTATTTTCAAGGCACACAGACAGATTTGCTTTGATGCACATCTTTTTTTCTAGTTGAAACCTGGTTTTGTCATTACAGTAAGGCCCCTCTCACCAGAGACTAGCCCCTTTTTGAGGCCACTTCTCCATGCAGAAAGCATGGTATCTTCATTGTATTTTCCCCTCAAGAAAGGCCACCCTTGTATAAGGCCACATTTCCTGTACACTTTGAATGGCCTTATAAAAGAGGGGGACCACTGTACAGATGAAAAGATAATTTCCTTCAATAAGACATTGTTCAGTTTAAAACAAATCTGAAAATTTGTGGGTTTAAGAAAGAAATTTAACATCCTTTTAACTGCAAACTACCGTCCACGTCACCCTCACCCTCAACAGCCCCACTTTCCTCAGGGTTGAAAGAAATTCTATTGTCTGTTCACTGCATCACAATGAAATGTGTGAGGAAACTCCACCTAGAGTCACTCGGAACTTGTCACCAAATTTCACCAGTGACACACACCTAGCTTTGCTCAAATAGACCTGATCAAAACTCCACATTGGTCATCATTGCCTACTCAATAACCTTGAATTGGATCAAAGCTGTCTTGAATGGCTTGTGATATGCAGAGATAAGCCGGACTCCCGCATGGTCAATACGTGGCTGGGTAAGTGCTAAGCACATAGGACTGGACGGCTGAATGACACCCACATTCCACCAGTCCCACTGTCACGTCTGGGTTTTATGAAGCAGAGAAAAGGTTACTTCATGAAAATGTAGAACTGTTGTATATATTCCAATGGGCCACAAAAGGCTGGCAGTTCACTGTGCCAATTAACCCTTTGGGCTGTGTTCAAGTGGTTAGTACCTATGCCATTGTAAGACCCAGGTCCATTAGATAAATCACCTTCCTGGCCCTTCCTCCTCTGATCTGCTGGGTCAGTCACGTGGCCACATTCAGACTGCAACCATTACAGCTAATAGGAACATGGCCCCTCAAGTAGTCAAGCATGACAATGAAACAAAAAAAAAAAAAGCTCCAACAAGTGCTACCATTATCAAAGAGAGAACTCTCTGACCACTTACTTACAAGTGGTCTATTTAAAATCTGGACATTAAAGATACATATAAAGGTAAACAAGAGAGTACTCTGAGGGGAAAAATGCCATTCAGCCGGACTGGGTTATTTAGACATTCTCCCTGGGGTATTTCTCATATTTCCTGTCTGGCCTTTTCAACAGAAAGGGCTGAAAAACACAATGCTCCAAACATCCTACATGGTTGCTCCAATGGACTTGAACTGTCCCTCTACTAAATGACTTACTGCAGGCTACTGCCTCAGTCATGCTCTCCTTCTTTTATTTCAAATTACCAGTTCAACTGACTATCAAAGGAATTAACAAAACCTTAACTTCTTATGCATGATGTAACCTACAAGCTGGGTATCAGTAGGCCATATGACCAGTCAACAGCATTCTCTTCTGTTCCTTGCACACATTACATCAAGGAAAACTGTTGACCTGCTCATCACTGAGATGAAAGGATCAAAGTACAAGGTGACATGGTGACAATAACAGAACCAGCAACCTTGTGTCCATCCATTTCATTGGAAGCGGCAGGTTCAAGAAGTTTTGGATAAAAAATTGAAACTGTGAATTGTGGACAACATCAGATGGATGGAAGGATGCCTGACCACCATATAACCTTAGGGATGGTTCAACATTATCATCATTTTTGAATTAGTACTAAGGGTACTAAATTTCATGACCCCCTCCATCCCCCCCAAATTAGTACTTTAAAAATGATGATTTTCCAAAAAAAATCAAAGCAAATTGCAGAAAACAGGCCAAAAATTGACCATCATTTTCAACATTCTGTGAGAGTGTACAGGCCCATTTAACCCCCTCCCCCCTTGCGTACTGTAAGTACTAATTCAAAAATGATGAAAATGTTGAACCAGCCCTTAGCTGACTGACAAGTCAGTTGAGGTGAAAATCAAAGTCTGTAGCATCATCACCTGGTGAACAAATTTGCTTGAATCTCCATAAGGTACATTTTTGTATCACTTCAAAAATACATCACCAACATTCTAATTTGTTACCATTAATTGTGCAAACTAATTAATATACCATTAAAAGAAACAGGCCTATCTGAGACTGTGTCTAACACCTGGAAAGGTTCAGAAGTGCCCTGGGCTTTTTCAGGAATAATATAAAAACAGTGCTATGTGGAGTTGCCAGGCCCTGTCCACTGGCAACGTATTTTTAACAAGAAACTACAATACAGCAGGCTGTGTGCACTGGTCAAACACACATTCACAGTCTGAGTGGCTTGCTGCAAAGGAATACAAATACACTTCATGTGCCAGTGAACAAATGGGTGCCATGTGCCTGGCCTCATTTGACCTTGCCAAGTAATCAGCCTGCCAGCCACAGGACTGATGCAGTGTGATGTCAGTGGCAGCCATACTGCTGCTTGTCCTAGCCATCACACTGCCACCCCCAACAGGCAGCAGGCAGATGGCACAGTGGCCAGTGCTCACCAGACCATTTCACAACCACTTTGCCCATACTCCTGCCTCCATTATCAATGAAAGATCAGACTTTGTCTGTACCACATTTCATGTACAGTGAGATCTGGCTCGACAGACCCCACATGGAAATGGGCAAATTGTGGTCTCTCAAGACACATGGTCTTCCACAGGAGCTATAGATAAGATGAAAAGTACAAAGCCAAGTATCCTGCATGGGTAGTTTGTCAACATACATGGTCTCTCTTTGGAGTGTTCTCGCTAGACAGGGACGACTGTCAATGGGAGTCATGACATATTTTAACTGACTCTTCTGGGGTTTTCTTGGTTGGGTAGTCAGACAATGTCTCCACTCATCACTATGGATAAAGCTTTTTCTTACTTTGCCCAGGGGGTGTCATAACATTTCTACTGCCTGTGTAGGTTTCTGTTGGGCAGTTAGACAATATTTCCTCTCCTCTCTTGCATATTGTTCTTACATTGCTTCACCTGCTTTTCCTGTAGTAGGTCAGGCCTCTATCCTGCAAGGCCAGCAGAGAATCAGTGATAGCTCATTGGGTACTGCAACTTTATGAGTTTGAAAGTGTCATTATTGTAACTGTGACCTGATGACCCCCCTCCCCCCCCAACCCAACCCCCCCCCCACACACACACATATACATATATGCAAAAGCACATGTAAACTAAAAGAAAAAGAAAAGATTACAAGGATAAGGTTTCTAAACATTTGCGTATCAGTTTGTCAGTTACACAGCTTTTCTTTGTTACTGATCTGAAAGCATCTGGGTTAATACTTTTGCAGGGCTGTGTAGGAGGTGCATAACTGGCTGTGTCAGTGGGCCATGTTAGCCCACATTCACAATCTTTGAACTCAACTGCCATGTCAGACAGTCTATTCATGAACCTATCACTGACAACAGCAGTCTTTTCAACACTAACTTGACACAAGCTGCTTTCCCAATTCAGTAATTTCTTTTCAGTTTCATCCTTTCATTCTATCTAGTTAACTTCCCTGGTACCAACAGTTGGGATTTTTCAGTTTGCATAAAACCTTTGTTTTGAATATTGTTAAGTTTTAATAATCTTAAAAAAAAAAATTTAAAATGGTTTTATCCTTCAAGTTCAAGCAAATGAAATTATTTTCAGTTAAATACCCTTTAAGGTTGTATGCAAAATAATAAAACATGAAATATGAAAACATACTGGTCACTCAACATGGGGGTTGGAGGGAACCTCCTTCACAAATTTAAATGACGCATGTATATTATATGGCTTCAAAAATCCGGATTTACTTTCCTACTGTGTGTATGTAGCATTCGCACTAAAATACCACAGTAGACAATACAACTGCTGTCTCAATCTGGACGTTATGCCAACACCACAAAATGGACTGGATGAAATTAAGTTGATGTGTTACTGTATCAAGAGTTCATCAGAGGACCCCCAACTCCTAACAGCGATAGCCATATTGACATTTTTTTGGTAACTTTTTCTTTTTTGGGCATGTGGTGGGGGGGGGGGGGAAGGGCAGGAGGAAGCAAGCAAACTATTCCAGACGTTTCTGCCAGTGGTTAAAATTACAGGTAAAAAGCATTACAGGCTCAGTTTTGAAAGCCCAACCTGAGTGTGAGGCTGACAGGGAAGGTGCCACAATAGGCCTGTCTGCCACGTCATCACTTCCCTGCAAAACATCCATCCAGGCTTCCACCTGGCTCTAATGTCCCCCATGAGGTCATACATTGTACAATAAAATACTCTAGCTACCTGTTTCCTTTCATTTTTTTTTCTTCTGTTTTGCAGTGGTGGGGGCCTGACATTATTACATTCCTTGGATCAAACATGACCAAGTTTTTGTTGCTTGTTCTCGGCAGAGCTACCAGTGCCTCCAGGGCAAATAGATAGAAAAGGCTTGAGATTTAACATATCAAGACTGTTTTAATCCATTTGTAATATACATCTGCATCATTTTTTCTACAGAAAGCACAACAAAAATATGGATTTCCATATAAATACGGAAAGCTGGCATCTGTGTATAGGGCATGGAAAGAGGTCCACTTTGGGTAGTCAGGTTCACCAGTGCAGTCAAATGAATCTATGTCCTTGTGTTTTATCACTTCTCTTCAAATTTTTTTAAATTTTGTCCAGATCATGACCATAGTTGCACAGGGCTCTTCTCCTTTTCAGTATCATCATTTCTTCTTTTTTCCATAAGCATGTAACCACTTTGTGCATGTATACGGGACCTGTGCCCTGAGCAAACTCACGTACAGACACGTTTACCACGATATTGGTTAACAGTTAAGCCAGTCCTGCACTTGACTCTTGAACCAGGAAATATTTACATATGAGGCCAATTAATCATGTGCTGGTAATTACTTCCCTTTTTTTTTAATTTAGCAATTAATTCATGATCAAACACACATACAATCTCATTTAAACAAATAAGCAAAGGCACCTCACTGTGTCTACCGTCACACAATCAGTGAATTATGATGGAGCTTGGTGTCCCCAGCTTGGCTACAACAAACAGTTTTCTCAAAGCAAAATGTGGGAGTATTTATGTTAGATAAAGACACAAAAGTTTGTGTGCTCACTTTTACCTGCATACTTTGTGTATTCAGCAAACACATATCTAGCAACTACACAACAATACAAATATTGTCAGCATGAATTAGAACTACTTTCTAATGTTTCCCTCCATTAAATGCCTGGGTCTCCAACTGCCAATTGTTTTATCCATTCACTCCTAGCACGCCAGTAGCGAGTGTAATCGCACAGCCTGTCATTGCTTATTGCAACCAGCTTCGTGTAAACTCGCACTTTTGAAGTGGCTGATCAAAGGCCCTCTCAAATTCCAGGTGTTGTTTATTTACATGCAGGCACGCATGTTTTCTTGTCAAGAAATGTCAGTTCTTACCGATGGCTATTTTGATTTTGCGTTAAAAATGAGTATTTTCCTTCAACGATTTAAATCAATGATCAGGCCGTTGTTTCTGACAATTTGACTGATGTAACTTCGAAAAACTGCACAAAAATAAGGTGTTTTCATCATCACAGTTACGATCTTTTTCCATCTTCCCGCCATGTTATTCACATCGTCAGAAAGCTCAGAACTTTGTCTATTTCAAGAACAAACTCTCCCACTGGCTGAAACAAAAGTATTTTAGGGGAATCCCCTCCAAAACTGCTTCTATTTAAAACAGATTCGCCATTATTTTTGTCAGAAACTACCAAAGACGATTCTCCGGAATATTCTAGGTCAGTCAGGAGGCCGGAATCCATCACATGGTGTTTGCCTTTTAATCCAATGCGTCATTTTTCTTCGTTCGGGAGTACTCTCTACCTCGGGTTGTGAAGACTGGCTTGGAAGATGGGTGACATTTGTGTGGATACAAGTGCAATTATGGACAATTTATTAAAGCAAAAAACAAAATTTAACGCTGTAAATTGGTCAGAATGATGACATACTACCAGTCTTTGCGTACAATACAGCAGAGGGTCCAATTTTTTCACGGAAAGGAAGTAAAATACGCCAGCTGCAGGTAAAAATGGCCTGGGTGAAAATACCGCTGCCACACGTGTTGATCATGTTGACAAGTTTATCAGTGAAGGCGATAGAAATGCGTTTATCAACTATTTACTGCAGCAACAAACAAACTCTACCACTATAATTTAATTACAGTTACGACACACAACTGCTCTTAAAAAAAAAAATAAAAGAGGTACCATCGTTCATGACGCTAACCAAGGAAAGTGCGCAGACCAGTACCCATGCAATTGTATTCCATTTTGATCAATTCGTGACTGAGATTGATATATTTACTTTGTTTAGGGTGTAGGGCACGAGTTTTTGTTTAAATTGACAAAGAAACTACATAGAAATGTAGAGAAGGTCTTATTCAACAAAAGTCATGTTGATCATTTTGCATGAATTGCAAATATAAAAAAGTTAAAGCAATTTTACGCCAGCATGTCGCATGTTGCGCAACAAAACAAAAAATGCCCAGTGGCCAGCTGTGCCAGATCCCCAAACTGCCCAGAGTGCTAAGAATTAACAAACCAAAAAATGGGAAATACAAACCCATATCCATTCTAGTAAGGGCACATTTTGCTGAGAGAAGCAGCCTACATTTTCATTGATAAAGTACAGTTTCAGTCTGAATTCAAGGAGTCACATTATGCAGTTTACTTTTCCTTAGGGCAATATTAAAATGAAGAAAGTATTTCCACTGCACCAAATCTCCACTCTTAAAACCGAAAGGATTACGTGATTAGTGGATGCCAGGCCCAAGTGCTAACTTAAATATCCCAAAAATATTTCATTATTTGTTTAAGGTGCCAAGTTTTGGTGTCACCATGATTCAGGTTTTGTATAAGATACATGCTCAAAATATTCCTCTTTAGTTCCCCCCCCCCCCCCCCCCGCATACATCTTGACCTTGAACTCAGCACCTACAGCCAATCTTTTGACAGACTCTTGTCAGAAAAACTAGCAGATTTGATCCCTTTATTGACCTCAGACACTGAATTACAACCCTTCAATTAAGTAGGGAAGATGATGTGTCACTATAATGACATGCTTATATGCATCTACCTGACACGCCTACAGGATTGAATTGTTTAACACAACATGCACAATCCTATCAGTTTCATCCCTTTATGTATATTCTGGTCAGCTTTTGACCTTCTGTTCATCTAGATTTCATATTTTTTAGCTAACTCTATGGTAATTTCTTTCATGAGGATCTGTTAGTGCAAGAGATCCAAAAGTTTCCTTATCAAATCAACCTCTACTTTCATCACATCAGAGTTAACTAGGTTTAAGCTACTCTCAGGAAGAAATGAGTATTTTTGGTGAAGGCTCACAGGAGCCAGTCAGTAACCCTTTCACTGCCAATGTTTCCTCTGAGTCAATAGTTTTCCTCAGCATGCTTTGGGGCAATACACCCAAAGTGCACCAAGGAAAGCTGTTGACCTGGACCATAATATTCTCTGGAACTGTAGGCATGCTGGTACTTAAATGGAAGGCCTTTTCAATCACAAGGAATTTGAATCTAGCATCCTCCTTATAATTGAGAGCAGTCTGCCTAAATACTTCAACTTAAGTGGCAGTCGGCAGAATGAAAGCAATGGCCCAATTTGTCTGGTCCTGCACACAGACAGTGAGTGCCAGTACTGTGTGGGCTTGCCTGCAACATACTAGTAGTGCTCCAAACACAACCTGTCTGTGGATGGCTTGTCACACATGTAAAATTTACACCTCTATCAATTATTCTTTCTTAATGTGTGATAAAAATATAAATATACTACATATTTATTTCACAGATCTTGCATACAGAAGTTCATGGAAGACCTGAATTTTATTACCAGTTTCCCATTTTGTCACTGTTTTATTAACCATGTGGGCTAGCTATCTTCTTTAAATATTAGGTTGCAATAAGAGCTTGAACCAGAAATCATCAAAATTAAAAATAAATAAATAAATGAATGAATGAATGAATGAATGAATGAATGAATGAAAAACTGTAGCACCACCTCTTGAACAAATTTAGGTCTGGGGGTCCACAGAAGTGTCCCTATGCAAGTTTAAAGCAATTGGATTGGCAGTTTTGATGTTTTTGTAAGATAGCACAAAAATGAAGAAAGAAAATTATCCAAAAAAAAAATCAATGCCGCATGACCCTTTGAACAAACTGGCACAGATCCACCCATGGTACACTCCTTTCAAGTTTGAAGTGAATCCATTTGGCTGACGGTTTTGGAGATGAAGTCAAAAATGCCAACTGTGGACCACAGAAAGACAACAGATGCCTGACCACCACATGACTTCAGCAGACTTACAAGTCAGCAGCTCTGATTAAAATGATACAAAAACTGGGAGTATTGTTCATGTAGCATGGAACAATGTCTGAGAAGTCCAGGACAGGACAAAAGTCAATGATTTTTATGGCCAACAAGCAGGAGGCCCTGCACTTTATTTTGAGACTTTCAGCCTCTGTGAGAGTGGTTAAAATGTACATATTTAAGCTGATGAACTACATCGTAGTTCCAACAAGAGATGTAGTGACTGAGGGGTTAAGGGGCCTACTAGTGTGATACCCATTACAGGTATGCTGGCAACAGCACACAAGAGGCCGGCAAGACTGGGCTGCCATTGCTTGATTAGCGACACGCTGTCTGTGAAAGAACAAATGGCCCACACTAGTCCATTCATCAGGGCCCAGTGTGTGCTCACAGGTCATTTCATGTCTCCTGGCCTGGCTCTCCAGCCCAAACTCACACCATAAAGTGTAGAATACATCACTCAGTAGGCACACACCTCTTATCAGCACTTGCAAGGTTTACCAATAAATAAATAGCCAAGCATCATGCAAACCAAACAACACATTATTGTACCCCAAAACACAAACAAAAACACCTATATAACATGTACAAGAACAATGCTCACAGATTTCATTATGTAAAGTCTATTATTACAATAAGTTCTGCCATTCACCCTTTATTTCCACCCAGTCAACTTTTATTGTGTGAAGTAGCGTTGTCTCAATTTTTTTCTTCGTTTTTTCCTCCCAAGATTGGTGTAGGCAAACTGTATTTACACTTACCATCACATCCCTGGCAAATCTTTTCCCCCTTCATCAACATTTAACCCTTAAAGTGCTAATTGCAGCCACTGCTGCGGTGATCATTAGGCCCCCCTAGCGCTGATTACCACTTTTGTGCAGTCCACACATCCCCAGAATGATGACAGTTTATTTTATTCCAGTATTGGGGTGGGGAGGGGGGAGGGGGGGGAGGGGAGGGGGAGTCTTGCCATATGGGATGGAGCTAAAAATTGTGCTTCAAATTTTACTATGGGTATTTAACGAGTTATTTGCAATTAGCGGCAAGATTCATTGTGACAAAACTAGAATATTTGGGGAAAACAAAATCTTCCACTCTTCACGTCAACTGCACAAACACGGTTTTGCCATCACCTGCACCTAACCTGCGGCTTATTTCCTTCCATAACTTCACTGTTTCAAATCATTTCATAGAATCTTTCCACATCTAAATCTGACAAAAAATGTCACAATTTTCTGTCGTAATAGAACACAAATGACCAGGTCTGCAGTCCTTTTGCTTAGACAGTCACCATGACAGACTGACGCTGTGTTCACACTACTAGGATTTTATTTTCGGAATTAACATTAGCATTTTTGCGCATCTGAAAGACCATCCGAAATGTGCGTTCAGACTGTTCACCTGACTTCCGAAATAAAAGTGAATGGACAGTCCACTCTGTAAGGTTTATCTTTCGGGTTCACTTGCCGAATTGGCGTGCTTGCAAATGTTCGATTTTCGGCAAACATGCACATTTTGCGTTCACACACACAACAGAACTTGCGCACATAAACACTACTGGGTAACATCCGCAAAAAATACCACCCCCATCAGTAGGTTTTGCTTTCGGAAGCGGCTTGCACATTCTCAATGGATTGCAGAAGATTTTTAGCTGGTCTGAACACTCCTTTCGCAAGTTGTACAAATAAAATGTGGTAAATTTTAGCAGTGTGAACGGGGCCTTACTATTAATAAATGGCCAGCCAAGTACTGACAGGACAAGTATACTTTGCGGTCATTAACAAGTGCTTGAACATTGTCCTTATTTCCTCTACTGAAGAAACTAATCGATTGCCTTCCACATTATCAAGATCTTTAGAACTATCAAGTGTGACATTAATGCTGACTGGGTGTATGCTCTTGTGTAGGTATTACCATACAGAATATTAATTGTCAATAACACTGCAGTGCTAACACAAGACATAAATTATGTGGCCACCATTATTAACTCAATGCCAGCTTGGCACATGCTATGTACATTCAAAAACTCAATCTATAGTCATTGATTTTCTGCTCCAACGACAGACTCTACATCTGTAGGTCTTGGTGCTGGAGCATCCACATTGTACAGGTTACATTCACATTGTACAGGTTACATTCACATTGTACAGGTTACATGCACATTGGACAGGTTACATCCACATTGTACAGGTTACATTCACATTGTACAGGTTACATCCACATTGTACAGGTTACATTCACATTGTACAGGTTACATCCACATTGTACAGGTTACATCCACATTGTACAGGTTACATTCACATTGTACAGGTTACATCCACATTGTACAGGTAACATGCAAACAAAGTCCTGCTTTCAAGTTGTCAGGCAATACAAATGTACCCATTCCAAATTTTAACGGTTTTTTACTGAAAACTTAAGTACATTATCTTTTTTACAATATATTGCCTGTATCTCCTTTTTTAAATTTAGTTTTTATTTATAATTTACTTTATTTTAGTTCTTTTCAGTCAATAAACTTTCCCACTGCAGTGACATGGAAATAAAGAATCTTTATCGCGTAACTGGATACAGGTTGACAGATGTGACCAGTAAGTTCTGTCTGAGTGATACATTACAAAGCCGAAGGACAACTGACCATCCCATAAGCTCACGTGACTGAGAAGTCAACTGAGCAAAAAAATAAGAAAAACTCACTGACACCTGACCATTTGAATAAATTCCATGGAGAGATACACCCAAGGCACAGCGGGCCAAGTATGAAGTAGATTTGGCTGAGGGTTTCGGAAAAGTTGGAAAAATTAAATTACCCTTGCAATCTCTGTCAATTCACATCAATAGGAATGCATGCATAAACCAAGTTAGTAACCAAAAAATTGAACTACAAAAAAACAAAACAACCAAAAAACAATTAAAAAAAAACCCTGGAGCATGAACATTTGAAGACAACTGGTAGAGACTAACCCATAGTACATGTAGATCCCCACATCACAAATATTAAAGAATATCTGAACAAAAGTTTCAGAGAAGCCAAAAATGTACATTATGTGAAGAGGCCACAGGCCAACGACCAAGCTCATCAGATCTAAAAATGCATTGTTCTTAACAAGCTTATTAACCCAGCAACTCAATACAATATTTCCCTTTTGTAAGCCACAACCCCAACCCCACCCTTGATGAGAGGCCATCCCCTCTACAGAGGGCAATTCTTCATGCACCAAGTATGGTATTTTCATTTTATTCCCCTCTCCCCTGAAGAGAGGCCACCCCTTCATGAATAAGACCACATTTCTGGTGCATTTGGGGTGGCCTTATTAGAGGGGAACCACTGGACTGCTGTTTATGTGCTTGTTGTATGGTCAGGATTTCCACCAGAGGGTATTCAGAGTAAAATATCATGTACCCTTAAAAAATGTTAGGGTATGGTTTTTCTACCCTAAAAGATCTACTGATTCCTCAATATGTTAGCCTTTATCCCCTATATAAAAACTTTTCAGCTTCAAATATACACTTTTTCAAGAGAATAATATCCCAAGACATATCTTTCACATCAATTTCCTACCCTTAAAAAATCTTCTGGTGGAAACCCTGATGGTAACTGGACTTTAGAACAAACTTTCTGTTACAAAAACTTATTTTGCATTTACACAAGATGAACAGCACATGGATGCCCGATTACATTTTTTGGTAACAGGCCCAGAGTACACATAAATTTCCACAAACCTCAGGCAAACAAGTTACAAGTCACCTGGTGCCAAAAAGTTATATCCTATCCATTCCTGTGCAATAATTATGGATTGTGTGGTATTAAGTAGCACAATAGGCCTACCACCTGCTGTTTGAAAACCAGCCCTGAGAAGATTGTTATGTTATATTTTCATACAACAATACAGACTGAGGTCACACAGCAGTCTTTCATCAGACATCAGTGTCATCACATCATTTTGTTCATGACCACTAAATGGGCACGTGTGGCAAAAAAAAAAACAATCTCATTAAGTGATATTATGCACCCCTTGCTCAGTGGCAGAGGTAAACTGTGTCTGTGTATGATAATTGTAGGAAGTTGGAGCAGACAGCCCATCCCAAAGCAATCAACCTGTCTCCCACCACAAGCTTCCAGGCACATTTCTGGGCCTTGCCTCACCACCAGGATAACTCCTCACAATAATTGGGCAAGGGTATGTCTGGGTAAATATTGTCAAAACTGCTAATTAGAGCAATTTTCACTGCTTGAGTAATAGCAGGGTGATATATTTATAGACACAGCGAGGATGAGGTCTGCCCTGTGCACCAAGGCCCAGCAACAAGGCAGTGAGAGTTGTCACAGGGAATTCACCGGCATTGTTGGAGATGAAAGACGATTTATTGTGTATGCCCACATGTCTATGTCAAGACACCTCCCCAGTGACCAACTAAACTGTTCTGTCTTAAGGTGCCAGGATGCTTTGAGGTGTGTTACAGACTCTGTCAACAGGAGAGGTCACAATCAGCAATTGTAGGCCTATGTGTATTTGGCTGAATATACAACCAATACACAACATTCTTGTGGGCTATGGGTGTGTATTCCCATTAGATTCTAAGTTAAAGTAACATTCAAGTCAATGAAGACTTGTAGCAAAAGTAACAAAATTTACAGGAGTATTTTAACAATATACAACCATTTATAACACGAAATAAGATGTTTCTACGTAGAGTGCTTTTAAAGTTACATAGGTGCTGATTACAATGCCAATGGAAACTAAAAGAAATACACATGCCTAGCCCCCTGCCTTCAGAGCCCTCCACTGAGAACCCACATAAACCAGCTTATCTTCACTTTACTTATTTTGACCTTGTCCAGCTCATCTAAATAATATTGATCATTTGACCCATTAACCCTTCCTCTGCTATGGGCAAGAACACAAGCCCAAAGATACTTCCTTCTCCAATGCTAAGGGCCAATCAAGGAGGCTACACTGTAACCATCTTGGGCCAATGTAGCACATGCCCAAGATAAACTTTCAGTGCGCCTAATTACTGAGATATTGCAACATGGCGTGTTCTTCTGCACATGTACAACTTATTAAATGGTTTCCACTATAACTATTGAGCAACAGTACCAAAATTATATAAATATTGCAGTACATCTGCAAAAAAGACAACACACACAGGTTTTCTTCAGTACCGACCATCATGGAGATTGATTGACTATGCATACCGGTGCATGAGTTTCCCATTTTAACATCGATTGTAGGCAGCTTCTACTCTGTATTTCTTTTAGCAGTTAACCAGGAAAATTCTGAATGTTTTCAAAATATCTACTGTCAATATGTCACTAAATTTTGGTACTTACATGACATAAACAAATAAAAGTACAATTGATTTGAATGACGGACCACCATGCTTGTTTGCTGAAAGTGCGCCCTGTGCCCTGAAGCAGGGTGAGAATCTGGCTGCCTTCTATTCTTAAGATTTTTACCTAGGATATAGTAAATTAATGCAAGATCACGAAGTTTGGTGGGCAGGAATAAAAATTAAGCCAATAGGAAAGCAGCATGATGATACTGATGAGGTTCTGACAGTTCCATTGATACCAAATATGCCTGGAACCGATAGAGAGTCGTACGAAGTTTGAAGCAGCAAAATACTTAATCTTACCACAGTTTTGTGTATTTTTATCTACAAATGTACTGACACCAATTGCTGAAATGTTTACTTTGAAGTCTGAATCAATAAAATCATCGCATCCACCCAACAAAATTGTTTCTGCCACAAAAACTACACAGTTTGATTGACCCCAAATGAGCGTACAATGTCTTTGTACACGTAGATAAACATCCATGTGGATGCCCTGAAGATAGCGTTTATGTAGCAATTCCAAGATTCAATTCAGCGTAATAGACAATTAACAAAAAAAAAAAAAAAAAAAAAAAGCAGAGGAAGGGTTGAATTGTATATTTTCATAGATGTCTAGTCTCGATTTGTTGTCACAGAATATCAAATATAGATTCACAAGTCAGGGTTTCTGCCAGAGAATAAAATGGGTAAAATTCCGTACCCTAAAATTTTCTGAGGTGAAGACTCCGTACCCTAAACCATTTGAAAGTAACATGCAAAATGATGCAAGCTGGGCATTCTGGGGCTAAAAATTCAGACTTTCAAAGCCCTCTGGATCCCTTTAGCCTCCAGAAATGCTGTAGAATTGATTCTAGAGCATGTAAATTTAAAAGATTTTCTGGGGGAGGACCCTCAGATCCCCCACGATAATGATATGGATTCAGCATGTAACATGTCTTTGCTTTGGCATGTTTCCGTACCTTTTTTTTTTTCTGGAGGAAAAACCCTGCAAGTTTATTTCAGCACACTCACAAAACATTCAATTTTAAGATCTTCAAACTATCTGAAATGGTAATATAGACCCCTGTACAGGCAAGAACTTTCTGTTTAGAGATAAAATCGATTTTATACAGTTTTACAGAATGTCGAAGTTGGGACCATGATGTTATACAGTTTCTCCATTTTTGAGCTCTAAAACTCACAGAAGGAAGAATAAAAAGTTTCTTTAGTAAGATATAAATTATTTTGCATTAACAGTTTATTTTTGAGATGGTTCATCTATCCATTTTTGAGTGATGTCATTTTACAAGTTGACTGATCTTGTGAAAATAGACTGACAAGAAAATTGCTTTCAAAGGTCGTGGCTCTCATTTTTACACACAATGGGCTGTCATAAAATTGCTCATTACCTCTGATCAAAACATTTTTGTAGGAGTGGAGTAAATAAGAAACTTTAATTCTAATGTATTCATGCTAACATACATTGTTGTTTAGTGGTATAAAAGTGAAGTTTTTCAGCTCAAATTTTGCTAAGCCAGCCACACTTTTAGTTTTATGTTTGTGGTTTTGCATGCTGCGACCCAGGTTTAAAGGGAGAGCATAAGGCTATTGCGCAGTCACCTGACCTTGACCCTAACAACATCTTAAGTGTCAAAATAGCTGCCAGCAAGTAGATCCACCCGTGCTTTGACAGTTTCATTACATAGGATCTAAGAACAAGATGTCTTTATCAACTCAGCTTGCCCATTATCTGCCCATACAGTGTTTTGAAAAGCCTATCTAGTACTTGTCGACGAGACCCAGTGGATAAAATAATGGACAGGAAAAAATTAGCATGCCAAGATCAACTGCCAAAAAAATCTAAAAAGCAGATGCAAAATGACAAATGACATCAAGGAGAGTTTGTTGGCCAGGAAAAATCAGGGACAGGTGAAAGGAAACTGAGGAGAGTGAAGAATTGAGGTCCAGGCCTATGTGTTTGATAACGCAGTTCTAAGTTTTTTGAGCCTGTGGACAGGCAGCTCAAGGGCGAGGACAGGGACTCTTTGGAGAGTGAGGCTGTGGGCACAGCCATACCGATGGAGTCTACTCCCTCTGACTGCCAGTTTGAGTCTAAACCTGAGCCCTGTGATACATGCGGGACCGACTTTCACCGTCTTGTACAAAAGGCAGGCTCCACATTTTTCCTACAGGAATAGAAGTGGAATACTGAGACTGTTAGATCAAAATGGCTGAAATCCTAGCCATACATCAGTGAACATTGCCAAACAGAGGGCTCACATTGACTTGGAAAACATTGAAATCATGAGCAAACACTGTAACAAAGCCCATAATTTAGTGATGCAAGGTTTTTGAGTCTTTAAGATCCACATTATTTTTTTTTGACATTCATTGCCAATGCCCAATTAGTTTTCTATCAACACAATTTGTGTAATGTTTGGCACTCCAAGGAAAACATACCAAAAAGACAGCCTAAAACTTCCAGGGCTGAAATAGGACTGATAAAATATTGCGGTATTTTTCAGTCAATGTTTCACCGCCACATAAAAATATTAAATTTAATTAAACTGAGAGCAACTGCACTTCGAACTTTGCCTCTGATGAGAGCATAGATGTTGGGCATGATAAAAGTAGCAAATCTGGCTCTTTTGATGCTGTTTAAGTGTAAAAACTAGGATATTTTCATAGGATTAAGACTCAGATAGTTCTTCTGAAGCTTTCTATTATGATTGCAAGACACACGGAGTACCAGTGAAGGTAACATCTTGTGCACAGACTCCATTTGCACATTGGAAGTAGTTTTTGCCAAATATATAAGTTTTGTCTGCAACAAATCTAACTGCTAATTGGAATTAACTTGTAAAATAAGCAAGTTCATCAGATTTGATGCAGTGGAAATCAATCACATGGAGTAACAGTCATTTCAAACAAATTACTACAGAATAAATGTGTGCCATTTTAGAGGTGTGTCGAGCATGACAAATGCCGCGACTGGCACTGGGGGACCACAAACAGTCAGCACAGCATGAGCAGTGACTGGCACTCAAAGAGTTAATCCGGTTCACTCTAGACAACCTTTGAAGTTGGAACTAAGGATCCCTTGTCAAGTTGACCAACTGCTATTCCCTGTGTATGCTCCATCTTGCCAAATATCGCCAGATCCCCAATAATGTCAGTCAACCACTGTATTAAACCAGAAACAGCTGTTCAAGCTGCATCAATGCCTTTGCCACATCCCTCTTCAAATGATATGTGCATCCATTCCTGTGTGTAGGCATTTTGTTTCCTCGCAGTCATGTGACCTCATGGTTGTTAGGTCCCTTGGTCACCAATGATGGCTGTTCAAACATCGTGGATTATTACCACACCAAAGTAATGGGCTGATGAAGCTTGCCATAGTTTTTTTATAAATTTTTTCATATAAATATTGATTTTCTTAAAAACAATATTTGGTGACCAGATACTTAAATGTGTTTTCACTGAAACTTTCAGATAAAGAATAAAAGTCATTTTGTGATTTTCTTGCCACAACCATCACAGACCAAACCATCCAGGTACCTTAAATACAAACTGAACATCCCTTGACCCTCATTATACCACTCACAGTGCTCCAAGATCTGGCATCCCTTGCTCCCCCATGTTAACCATTTGATGCCTAATATCATAAATTTTGAAACACAAAGGAAAACAAATGCCACGAGAAAGTTCAATGTTGGAAGTCAGTAATATGGTCCAGTCAACAAGCCATGTCCAAGTAACAAAAGAACTTGGTCAGTTCACTCAACAACTGACATTTAAGCGGCAGAATGGCCTGTGGATGGGATAAAATTTTGCATACAATACATTTGTGGGAAGATGAAAATTTGGCCATTCATTGTCATGTAGTAATTCCCTACTGCCTGTTCAATCTTTGTACTACAGATCATAAAGACTGGGCTTTTTTTAAAGCTGCACAGCTTTGTACTGCTTCAACCAGCCAGTCTGCACCCCTACCATTTGTTGATCATCAAACAGCTGATCATCAAGTGAGCAAGTAGTGGCAGCAACCACTGAAACATTTATTAAATGGACAAATATACTTCTGAACAGTGTACAAATAAACACACAATTATTTCCATTTCCGTGACTAAATATACATGTCAAATGTCAGTGAAAATAACCACTGTCAGCCCCCCGTCCTTGGCACACAGTTAGAACTAAATTACCAGATGATGTCATGTGACGCACACTGCAAGGTGAACTTTACATGATGATGAGTGCTCTTCAAAAGTCATTTACATACATTTTTTTTTTGCAGTTGGCTGCAGGAAGGGGGCGAGTTAGTTCAGAGTGAAAGATGGTAATTATAGGGTATTCCTAATCAACCAAAGCGAACTGTACCAGGATGGGGTTATACCAAATGAACTGCATACTTGGCCCGCCAACCTGACAGCATTTATTGGTGGTATGTGGCAGTGGTCTGTGATAGCCCGGACTACTGTCAGCCATATCTAGTGACACTGCAGTGGCACATGTACAGCTTTATAAAGTAACCATTCACTCTACTTAAACTATATTAATATGAAGTTCAGTAATTGTATCTCAATACAATGATCCTTCCTGTCCAATCAGTGATTGGCATTTTTGTATGTCTGATTTTCAGTTACTTTGATCACACAGTTTAACTGTCATCATACTTGAAAACCTGAGGACAGACAACTAATTTGCGTCATCAACTGATTGATGTGCATCTAAACCCAGACAAAACCTCAGAATGTCTGTGTCCTTGGGCAGTTAGTCTTATCCCTGTCTTCACTTATATTCTGGCCTCACCTGCCTCCTCCATTCCACTATGGTTGCACAGCACTGAAGAAAAAATTCAATGAAGAGAGTGAAGTGAGAAGACCCCTCTCTCTCTCTCAAAAAAAAAAAAAAAAAAACACTAGAAAAGAAAATTTGCTTCACAGGAAATCTGTCTGGGTGCCTCCAAAACAAGAACAGTTTGAAATGATACACTTTGCCATTGTTCAACATAATCTAAATTTTGTGTATTAGCCTAATTTTTACAAATTCAAATGCTCAGCTTTGGTCCTTGGTTCAAGGGATGTGGGCCATGTCCCAAACTTATTTAAAGTGATGTTTGAATAAAACTATTATCTATAATAGTTTTGAAGCTATTAAACATTTTCATTTTGTGTAATTGCCTAATTTGCATGAATTATAAGCCTAGAAGAACCTCGGTTTATTGTTCATTGGATGGGGCTATGCCACAAACCCATAAATTGAAGTAGGAATGGCACCTCTATAATAGTTTTGAAGCTATTAAAGATTTACATTTTGCATTCACCTAATTTGCATAAATTGAAATCCTACAACTTTGGTTCATGGTACTTTGGATGCGGCTTTGCCACAAACTTAGCAATTGAACTTGGAATGGCATCTCTATGTACAATAGTTTCCGAGATATTAAACTTTTAGATTTTTCAATGCCCCTTATTAGCATAATTTGGACTTCTACAACTATACTGTCCATTATAGTGGCAAGTGTCACAAAGGTATATATACACATTGAAATTTTGAGTCCATCTGCAGTAGTTTGGAAGATATGGCGCTTTCAAAGTTTTTGTTGCCTCTAAAAATTTGTATAATTTAAACATCACGACTATTCCAAATGAGATACACAATTTCACTGCTAAATATGTCAGTCACCATGGCAAGTTTGGTGGTTTTTGGAAAAATAGTGTCTGAAAAAAACTCTGGACCAACTTGGTCATAAAGAAAGAAAAAAAGGAAGAAACAAAGAAAGAAATTGGCCTTTCATTTCTTTGTTAATTTATCTGACAAGAAAGACCACCTGTCCTATGTGACCACTTTTGTCTGGTATTCATTGATTAGGGGTGGTCTTAAATTGCAAGTACCACCGTACAGTGAAACCTCTATACGGTGAGCACCCTCGCAACCAGAGAAAAGTGCCCACTTCTGAGAGGGTCAGCCCTTCTGTGCAGTATTGATGAGTATGTGCATGTACAGTGTACACATCCATTTCAAAGCTCTTTTTTTCTTTATTACATAAACAAATTTTAACAGAAGCTGTCAAGAAACTACATAAACATGTGCCTGTGAACCAAGTATAGGATGTATTCATATGTAAATGCGGTCCTACCCTAACACCTATGTGAGCAAAAGAGGGAGCCACCTGCATCAGGGCAGATCCATGTATTTAGCATGGTCAAAAGTACTTTCTCAATAAAATGAACAACACGAACACAGAATAATCCTAAGAAAATGTATAAACTTATATTTGAAACATAAAGGATGCCTAAATTGATTAGAAATGGGCTCTCTTTTGGTTGAAAAGGTGTTATTTATGGATGTTTGTGTAGTATACAATACAAATCTGCCCTGATCATGGTGGAAGCATCAGTCTGTTGCCCCGGCAACACAGGAAGTGAGCAGGAGCGCAGTTAAATATGAATGTCTCCTATTGGCTATGAAGAACAGGCTTCATCTCACTGGCTACAAGAAAAGAAAGACAGGAAAGTGTCCACTGAGATGACACAAATATTTGCACTTCCCTGGTCTGGATGACTCAGCTCTGTATGTTGTCTTTTTTTAACAGAGGGTAGGCTCAGGCTTGTTCTGCCTACAAGTTGAGAGCTGTGAGTTCCCTTGGGACTGATAAAGTCAGCAGACTGACATTGCCTCAGGCAAAAACAGGCCAGCTAGGACACCAGTGGAAGCAAAAGCCTGCCTGGAACATATGGCAGCATGGAGTCAATATGTTCCTGCATGAACAGAAAGCGATACTCTGTATTTTATTGAGACCCTCATTACACAGTTGTTGGGAGTCCCCCACCCCATCCCACCCCACCCCACAATTTGCTACAAGACCCAAACTTTCCAAAGCAGTACACTCAGTATGCACAGATAGAAAGCTGTGAGACAGGTTCAAGCTAATTAGTTATGAATGCAAAATGGTTGCCTGGCACCATGGAGGTCAAGCAATATGTCATACCGCAGGCAGTTGAAAGCCTGCATGTGGATTGGGGAGAACTTTGGTGAATTTACCATGCATTGAAATTCCTTAAGTTTTGTTTGTGTGCTATTGGATTTGCCAGTTGTCTCAAACCTATATGCGTAAGTTAGAACTTTGGGTCTATCTGCAATAGTTTGGAAGATATGGAGCTTTTAAAATTTAAAGTGCCCCTAATTTGCATAATTTTAAACATCATGACAACTCCAAGTCAGGTGCCTACTTTCACTGGTAGGTCAGTCACCATGGCAAGTTTGGTGGTTTTCGGAATAGTAGGGTCTGAGAAAAACTCTGGACAAATCTGGCAGTAAAGAAAGAAAGGACGGACGGACGGAAGGAAGGAAGGAAGAATTCTTGGAAAAACAAAATGTCTGGATTGGCACCCAGACATAATAAATTAATTGAAAAAAGAAAAAAAAAAAAAAAAAGCTAAAGAGACAATGAAATGGCTCCTCATTTGAAAGTTTCTCTCACTGAAATAGCTTAGGCCTAAGGCAAATGCTTGCAAATTCCAACTCACAAATGATACTTTATCTGTTGTAAGACTTACCATTACAATGACAAAGTTCAAACAGACTTTAAAAAAAAAAAAGCCAAAAGAAAAAAATATTCCCTGCACTTCTCCAATCACAAGTGATCTCCAAGAAAAAGCCTCCCCCTATCTGTGCTCCTACTTTTGTGATCCCACCTTTTCGCATTTGTGGCTACATGGAAATTTCCAGATGGTCACGCATCTTTGACCTTTATTTTGAGCTCAAAATGATTGCCTTTGGATGGAAATTGACCATGTTAAGGCCATATGTAAATCTTCAGATGACCTAATGACCTGAACCTTAAATTGATGTCAGATGTAAACTACATAAAAATGTATTATATCACCACAGTACTTACATTCTGAGCCCAACATGATTAACATTGGATAAAAACATACAAGGCTATGAAATACATAAATGAAAATACTCCAATATATTCCATATAGCCAAATGACCTTGAGGGGTTGGGGGGGGGGGGTCGACAGTGACTATACATGTCACATTAACAGGAGTGAAGCTTGGCTAAAGAAGATAAAAATTTGGCTAGAAGGTAAAATTTCCTAGTGCTAGCCCAGGATAGGGTTAGTCCTACCTAGATTTTTGAGTCCAGATATCTATGATCACTCAAACTAGTTAATAACTTTTTGAGTCATGTGAAAAAACAAACAAAAAACCCCCAGATTTTTTCCAACTGATTTGAGAAATGTAGGTGAGGGTCACCAATCACATGTCAGGTGCACTACTTTACCCAAACTTGCTCTCTGCAAAGCCAGGACACATGTGCATGCTTTACAAACATTTCAAAAACTTACAAACATTTTTCTTCAAATGGCCATATGACCGTGACCTTCAAATCTGACCCTATATATGCAACAAATTACAACTGACAAAATGTACTGAAGGCACTGAACTTATTTTCAGTTTGACTGGATCAGATTTTAAGTTGTTGAGCTATAAATGTTACAGTCTGAAAGTAATAGTGTGACCCAAATTCTGGGAAATCTAGGTCAGAGTGAGCAAATAAGTAGGTCACTAGATCATGTGTTTGTAGATAGCTGCTCAGGTGGAAAGTTGGTCTGGGATATCCAAATAGGATCCAAACTATGACAAAATTAAAATGACAAAATATTGAACGTAGTTTTGAATCCCTTGGGGTCTAGATAACTTGACTGGTATCTAGTAGAGGTCATTCATGAAACAACCAAATGTAGAAATATATTGTACAAACAGTACCACCCCCATCCCCACCACCACACACACACCATATGGGAGAAGCCTTGGGAAAAACAAGAAAAAAATAAAAATAAAAAAAACAGATTTCATGGGACTGTCATATCTGGATGTGTGAATCCAAATCTCATGGACACAAAGGAAGCAGCATTCTACATGAACATTGTTCTACAGCCAAACTTCTGCACAATGAATATGGTTATATTCATCATGTAAACTCAGTCTTGCTGAAAAGTCACTGGTTCAGGGCCATTATCATGTCAAAATTCAGGAGGACCAGTAAATTTTCTGAAACGCAGACCCAAAAGTCCAGCAGAATTTTGAATTATTACACAAAGCTAGATTACTTGGGCCAGTAAAATTTAACCTTTAGTCAAAACTTGTAAGTTTGCTGGGCCAAATGTCCAGTAAGGAAAAGTTTTCAGACAGACTGTTTGAAACATGAACATTGTTCCACTACAAGTAAAAATAAAGTGGATGTGATGCATGGGAATCTGAAAAAATTACATTCTGGTGTGTGGAAAATATATATGTACAGTACTGCCATGAAAGTCTTGTAGGTCTCCTCTGGTGGCCTCTGCGTGTGGTCCTCAGAGGGTACATAGTTTACAAGGGACTCCTGCAGGTAACACTTTTAGGAAGTTTGATGTTAGCTACCAAGTGTGCTTCTTGTACCACCTGTTGCCCTCATTGGCCCTAAACTAGCCATGGTGTCTGAATTTCAATTTTTATTACACTCTAAACAGTGATACCTGCAAGTGACTCTACTGCTGGCCCTCTCCAGTTTTGGAGCAAGACTTTTTGGCAGCTCTGTGTGTTGGAACACAACATTTATATATAATTACTATATTCCTTAAATTTCTGCCTCACAGCAAGCTGGTTTTCCCATTTTATTTGATTCTAGGCAAAAGGAACTTTGAATACATGAACCCAAAGTAAACATCTTGGAAATGAGAAAAGAAAGCCAAAACAAAATAGATCTGGTCACATTTCTGCTATGAGTTGCAATTCAAACATTCTGTATTTTGTTGCTAGTCCTCAGGACAAAGTGTTCCCAATTCTGACTCACATTTCATACATTCAACGGGTGAAAACACACTTTCCCAAGGCCTTGATCACCCTACATGACATGCAAGATGATCAACTTTATTTAAAACCCCCCCCCCCCCCCCACCACCACCACCTCCCAAATGACTTGGAATACAAGGAAGTGAAAGGCAGAGACTGCTCTGACCAATTAGCCAAGTACTTATGTGTCTTGAATTTGGCCAAACAAATGTGTACATAGCTAAATTATTTTGAAATAAATTAGTAAAGGGTCGCAAAAGAATCTTTGCCAGTTATGTCAGTATTTCCAAATTTGGCCATATAGAGTTTTCATGTCTGGAAAGGTTTATGATGCACAGACACACAGCTTGCAGGCTACCTTCTGACAGGCCACTCATTTTCTGGTACAGGGTGGATTTTATTCAGTTTTTTTATTGGATGTGAATATCTGAATTGTCCCCAATGCCCTTACCTGCAAAGCAGACCATGTTCCGTGTTACTGCTACACAGGCATCTACAGACAAAATGTGCAACTTGGGTCTGTTTTAGAGGCAACCAAATCCCTATACATGTAGGCTATAGCCCTAAAAATTGTAGGGCTGTGTCCCTGTATTCCCATTATAAAGTAGAGGAGAATAGGGCTGTGATTCTTTCATGTGCTCAAATTTCATTAAATCTGGAAATCACACTACACTGTCAAGATTATGTGGGCATGTGCTGGAATATATCACCATTTACCTATTTGAATAATTAACACTGAAGATAAGTCATGTAGACAAATGGGCACATGGTGATTTATCAGACCATGCACTTTCGCCTAAATATTTACAAATAGAAAAAAAAATGGTGCAGCACACACACACACAAAAAAAAACATGCAGGCAGTCAAACCGGGTTATTTTTTATGTGGCCTAATGTGAAACTTTTTATTGTGTGCACTTAAAACTTTCTAAACATTCTTGGGATGAAATCATAACCATACGGACTTCTCTGATTTTTTTTCCGAGACATGAATTCTGGAAACTAACATTCCCACATGATCATGTGATTTTTTTTTCAGAATTGCCAGAGACAGATTTATTTTGCCTGCATGGTTGCTTTTCTGGTAATTATTATATCTGGCTGGTGGCCTGTGGGGGATTCCAGTCTTATTAACAGTCCTGGGCCCTTGATCTGTTAAGCACGCCACTGCTAGTACTTTTCTGTACGTTCATAGTGTCTGCAGCATTTTGATGATCTGGAATTTAAATATTCAGTCTCAGACTACAAACTGTCATGCCCACTTACATTGCCATTCTCCTCTTTGCTGCCTCTCAAGCGTGACATGTTTAAAAGCGTGGACCCGAATCAAACTTTGATTTGGGTCCATGCTTTTAGATTCCGAGTCCCCAGTCATGGGCGATAGTTATCTGCCATGCCAGCTACAGCTGACACTGCTCCACTGACGTAACAAACTGACAGATCCATGTGTCACTGAAAGACACATTCGAGACAATACATACATGTACCCGATTTCTGTGGCCGATGCTGTAACTTACCTTGATATTGTGCGGAGTTTGTAGATATTAAATTCTTCAGGTATGAACTGGTTGCTCTTAAAACCTCATAAAAATCCCTCTCAGCAGTCTGCGCGTACTTTCTCTCCATTTTGCGGGTACAGCATGAGCGGCGCTCTGTGTGACGAGAGCCTTTGTAACAAATCTCCATGTCGGCATCTGTCGGGGCAAAACAACACAACGGTTTA